>PVJD01018988.1:0-12906 GCA_004026545.1 Mormoops blainvillei | reverse complement strand
GAGAATATGCCTCTCTGGTATAAACTAGACTAGCCAGATGTCTTGGTAGGTTGAGGTTGCCAGAACAGAATACTATAGACTGGGAGGCTTTAATAACAGCAATTCATTTTCTCACAGCTCTGGTGACTGGAAGTCTAAGATCAAGGTGCCGGCAGGGTTGGTTTCTCCTGAGGGTACTCTCCTTGGCTTGTAGATGGATACCTTCTCCTGTGTCCTACAGTGACCTTTCATCTCTGCACATATGGAGAGAGAGAGGTCTCCTGCCTCTTCCTCTTCTTATAGGGGCACCTGTCCTATCAGATTAGGACCCACCCTATGACCTCATTTAACCTCAATTTCTTCTTCAAAGGCCAAATCTCCACAGGCAGCCACATTGAGGGTTAGGGCTTTAATATATGAGTTTTGGAGGGCACATAATTAAGTTCATAACATGGGATAAGAGATGGGATTGTTCCATAGAGCCTCTGAAGACATAAATATTATAAAATTGATTTGTTAGCATCCCTCGCAAGAACATAGATCCATGGGTGCGACACCCCTAGCCACTTACTGCAGTGCCTATTAATATAAAAATTTGCCCAAGTAGTGAATTAATGCATCTGATGATTAGATAGTGGGGTGGAAGGGAGACTGTTTCAATGGTCTGAGATGTGAGGTACCATGTGCCTAAACCTAGTGGTGGTGGAAATGAAGTGAAATGGGAACAATGAGTGACGATAAGAAGGTTGGGAAAATGGGGAGGGAAGAATCATAGATGACTGCTAATCTTTGATTGAGTAATATGGCGACTACTAGCTCACTGATGAAAATGGAGAAGTTGAGAGATGTTAATTTATTACTATGAATCCTCATTTTGAAATGAGATGCCAAGAGGACTTATTCATAGTTTGTGAAACTGAAAGAACTCAGCTTCTCCTGGATGATAGCTAACGCTTACTGAAGGTCATGTGGTTTCTTTCTCTTTTAGCAACATTTAGAGCTTCTGTGTTCTGAATTAGCAGTCTCACCCAATGTTGGTATATCAAAGAGAATTAGAAAGACTACACATACACATTTCTTCTTTTCTAATAGCATATTTCTACCATTAATGTCTTTTATTTGTAGTAGCCATAGTAGAAAGAGAAATTATGGTGAGATTGAGCATCACAATGAAATAAAACTTCTTGGTACTAGTGGCCTTTAATTCAAGATTATTTCTCTCTTCCTCATGGCTTCATTTTTATTTTATAATTCTAAGACAAATGACTCAAAACTTTCTCACTTAGTTCTCTAGCAGAGTTATTTATGAGTGGAAATTGCTTATAGTTACAACAATCTCAGTTTATGTATAAATCAAAAACTTTTGAACATGCCCATTGTGTCTTCTGAAGAAACTATTCTTAGCATGCTTTAAAACTGAAACTCAAAAGGTTGTTAAATATAGACAGAGAGTAATTTGTTTATATCTGCTAGGAGGATTTAGCAACAGGATTATTTGCTTTTTGTGAATAATTGGAATACTTCCTTCTAGCTTTTGTCCTAGTTGTTCCAAAAAGAACCAAGTTCAATGTTCAGGCACATTTCCCCTAACAGACTGTGTTAATATTCTTCATGGGTAGATAGCATTGTGCGTAACCTTGAAAATCAGGTTTGTTCACTGGATTTGGATTTTTTATAATTAGCCAATAAAATGCCCATTTTGAACCATTACATGATGCTAATGCCCATCAATTTTAGCAAATTTATCATCCCTCTTAGTACAGAAATGTGTACAATTCTTTGAATGTATTATTTGCTCCTTGACTTAAGTATTCTGTAACAACCAGTGGCAATGAAATAGCAATTAGAAACCCAAAGCATAAATTCTAAATGCCATACAACTGAAATTGAAATTGTCAGCTGTTTCAATTAGAATACAGATTAAGCTGCCTTAACAAAGATTTACAAAGGTTTAAATAATATAGAATTTTCTCATTTAACAATGATTCATTTTTCACATAATATTGATATACTGATGGTTTCTTCCATTCTATAGTTCCACCAGTGTCTATAAAATATTAACTTCACCTTCTTAGTTCTAGATTGCTTGTCACCATGTCCATATCCCAGGCACGAAGATGGGAGAAGAAGTGGAATGAAAACACACCTTCTTCACTTAAGTGGAACAGCCAGGAAATTGCATATGTCACTCTGTTTACATTCTATTGGCCCGAGTTAGGTCAAATGGCCATACTTAGCTACAAGGAAGGCTGGGAAGTATGCCTAGCTAAAGCTTGGGATTTTATTTCTTAAGAAAATACGAGAAGATAGACAGGGCATGCCAAAAGTCGTGATCCTGCAGTCTCAAATGAATGATCATTGGACTTAGCTGGTTAATGGTGGATACAACTATGAAGGGAAAAAAAAAAGGAAAATTATGTGCCATTAACAAAAATGTTAAAAATATGTTGTCAAAAACCAAGTCTAAAAGATAAAGTATAATTAACTATTTTTATATATCTTAAGGATCTCAGCAATGGAAGCCTCCTTACAATTTGCTAGTCTGTTTGTGTTTGACTTTCAAAGGTTTTTCTTTTGAATTGAGTAACACATTTTGTATAAAAATAGTGAACAACCTATTTGTAATGAAATTTCCAGCTTGTCCTCCATTCTTAAATTTTACGGTAGAATCAGTGTTACTGAGAAAGCTAGATGCTTTGAGTGGCCAAGTTTTCAGTTAAGACTGTAGTATGATGGGCTTCACTAGACAAGGCTTCTCTGTTGACCCAAAGAAAGTGTTTTGACTTTGTGCACAGAGAAGACTCTGTCGTTGGGTGTCATCAGTGCCCACCTTAACCAGAGGTGCTTTGGAGGGAACCAACATTCTCCCGTGCCCTGGCCGGAGCTCTGTTGTGGCCCTGTCAGCCTGCCTGGGAAGGGGAAAAAGAGCATAACCTGAGAGCAAGTAGAGTGCCACTGCCGCAGTATGGGTCCATGTGGGCTAGAGAAAAAGATGACTGCAAAGGTCAGGGGCTCCAGCTCAGTAGGGGGAAGAGTCACATAGTACTTCCCTGCTCTGGTCCATTTCAGAGCATCGGAACCTCGGTAGGTGGTGAGGGAATGACTGGGGTGGCCGTTTCCTTTAACACCAGAGCTACTATGGCTTGAGATGTTTAATAGTAGACCAGGACCCAGTAACCACATGCTCGGACTTCTTTGAGGAGTCCTCCAAGTCTCATGCAGACATATTATATTTTATGCAGGAATCAGGGACCTCTAATAAATGAGATGTCATAACACCTGTCTGGCTCCAGGGGCATGAATTTTCTGCCATTCCTTCAGCTCAAACAATGAAGGTCAAGACATTGTCGCTGCAAGCTATAGCCTCCATAATTTCTTGGAGGGCAGGGGAGTGGGATGTTGTATTGCTAGCCTTCTTTAGTTCATAAACATTTATAATTAACCTGTTTACCTGATTAACTGGTTGCCACATCAGGAGCAAGAGAGGTTGGAATAAGCGTATCGGCAGCTATGCAGTATGAGGGGCCAGGGGCTGCTTTGAGCGCAGTAAGCTAAGGGGGGCAGGGCCCGGGCGGAGGGCTGCACAAAGGCCAGCACTTGGTGGCCGCACCAGGAAAATAAGGATGGCGCACGAGTTTCACCCGGTGAGACGTACTCTCCCAGGCTGCTCCTACTCTGGCTTCTTCTAGGCTTAGAATTTTGATGGCGGTCTAAGGCACGGTGGTTTAATATATTACATATTTTTCCTCTGAGAACTCATGATTTTTTCATCTATTTAGACCGCTGCACTTTTGAAACTGTGACCTTTAAATAATTATGATGAATTTTGAATTTGGGTTAAAACTTTTATACTACAGACTGTACATATAAAAGCAAGGCTTTGATGAGCTTAGTGTATCTGTAGGAGAGACCTATAGCTTATGGATAACATGAAATGTTAATGATATGTCTCTATTAACCTTAACAAGTTAAAAGCCCCAACTACATGTCTTTATATATATAAATATTTTTATTAGATTTCATGGGATTAAAGATAATTTCTTCAATAATTCAAGAGAAGCTGTCAATCAATGGGAAATGCATTGTACCTGGATTCAGAGGTCCTAGGTTGTTGCATTGGTCTTGCTGAAATGATTTCATTGTGTTTTTAATCAATTGGATACCTAGTTAATAACTTACAATGAGAAATACAACTTCCCCCTGATCAAAACATTCATATTTATTGAGCAAGGAAGGGCTTAATCCTGTATAGTACTTTATTTAATCCTTGCAATTTACAAGGTAGGTATTATTACCATCCCCCTTTTATAGATGAAGAAACAGATCTTGCAGGCAGTATATAATTTGTTCAATATTCTACAACTGGTGAGTGGTTGAACCAAGATTTTGAACGCAGGTCTGTGGGATTCCAGAGTTTGGGGTCTAAAAATCTATGCCTCTTAACTGCCACACAATAGCAGTTTTGAAGAATGTTTACCTACCCAAGGGCAATAAAAAGTCTGACAATAATTTTTACTCTTTAACAAATCATGTAGCTACAATATTTTTGTAGGTATTCTCAATTCATACATTATTATACGTTAATAAGATCTGAGAATAGGAAGGGTAAAGAGATTCCCGAATACAAATGGCAAAATAAAGCCAGATTAAAGTATCTTTCTCCAAATCTAATACAATGAACAGTAGTAGTAAAAAAAAAAAAAAAAAAAAGGCAACAATTCAAGAACAGCTTCCAAGCAAAGGAGAGAATGACGGTACATCACAAACTTCAAAAAGCGATGACCAACAAGAATGACAAAAGTGTTGGTGAACCTCCTTTTTTTACACCCACTCTGTAGAAACAGCATTGAGAACTCTGATAGTTTTTATTAATGTCTTCCAATTTGGACAGAAGCAGTCTGACGGAGTGAGGAGGTAGCCCTAGGAAAAGTAAAGGAAAATGCCTCAAGTATAGCCAACCCTGCTTAGCCCTTTGCAGCCCTGACAGAGTGATCTTCCAGGTCCCTGTGGGGTGTAGGATGAATGAGAGGGATATACTGATAACTGAGCGGGATGGGCACTGGTGCAGGACATTTCAATGGACTGCGAAGGAGAGATCAGAAGCTCCTCCAGACCTAGTGTGGATCTCCCCTCAGAATCTCCCCTCATGACCTTAGGTTAAAGAGAAGTGGATTGGAAGCAACTCTAAAATATTAAATTAGCTCCAAATGGGGTAGAGAGATTGGTCCTAAATAAAGTAGAAGCATCATACCAGACCAAATAAGACATCAGGATAGAGCTAGTTAATGAAAAATGAAAAGAAATGACTTGGCAAGTAAGTAAACACGTTAGAGCAGAAAGAAGAAGAAAGAGAAGGAAAAGAAGAATGAGCAGGAAAAAAAGCACAGAACATGATATAAACAGACATGTTTTAAGGGGGAAAATGAATTTTAAAACAATAAAAATATACTTTCTCCAAACAAGATCCCCCGAGAGTGTTTTAAAGTATGAAATAACTTTATGATACTATTATTCTATAGAACTAAGGCTCAAAACTGAGATACTAAAACAACACAATGAAATGAACAGGGAGATTTCAAAGCTAAGGAAACTAATTGAGACCCCAAAGAGCACCATTATACACCTAATACATAATTTAGGAAGAGCAAGGAACAAGTTAGACAATGGTTGAAAATAAAATTAATGGCAAGGAGAAAAGGCTTACAATAATCAGTGAGTGCAGAGAAAATAGATAAAGGAGATTAAAATATGTAGAAAGCAATCAATATGGAGGACAGAGACCATCCATTACAGACAACAAATGGGATAGGAAAAGTATTTGGATATGTAATAAAAGAACTTTCCCTTAAATTAACAAACTGAATCCTTATGAATAAGGGCATGTTGTATGCTAGAAAAAATTGATACAGCACTGTAAACATGGAGACATACTTTGGTTCACTTATCGACATTCAAAGATAATGATAAGAAATAAAGATAATGATAAGATCATAAAGATAAGAAATCTTTAACTGTTCAGGAAGACCAAGTAAACACCTAAAAGGAAGAAAATTAGGCTTGCCTTAGACTTCTCAGCAATATTCAAAGCAGAAAGCAATGGAGCAATATTTACAAATCTCTGAGGACAAGAAAGTGTGACCCAGCCAAATGATTGTTTGGTTATAAAGTCAGCAAGCAGGCAAGCAGGCCTCTCAAACATGAAACAACACAGGGCAAGTAGTATTTAGAATCTAGTGTGTAAGAGATATAAAATCTGTGAGCCCTTCTGGAAAAAAAAAATGGCTTTGAAATCCAGCCAAAGAAATGAATGAAGAATGGAGAATTTAGGAGCAGTAAACGAACTGGAAATGAGCACTGGATCCATTTTAAAAAAGAAAGACTAAATAGCTAGGAGTATTACAATTACAGAACACAATGTGATGGTTTATAGCCTGGCAAAGTAAAATATAATAGAAACAATGAAAAATGAAATGGGGGATAGTGTAGGTAGGAGAATTGCAAGAGTCTTTCACCTCATCTTTCGTAGCAGAAAGTCAATTCATGCCATCTAAAATGAAACCACATAGTTAAAAAAAAGTAACATTTCCAAGCCTTTGATGATTTTCATAATCTCTTTGCTTAACCTGAGAGCCAGCAAGACCTGCCAGCATATGTGTGCCAGATTCGCCTACAGCTGTGTTTTGGTTTTGTTAGGCCAGCGTGGTGTTTTTAAATATTTTATGATCCGAATGTTATTAGGTGGGGTGAACTTGCCCGTTAACCCCTATTTTCCACCTTCTTTTTTCACTCATTTAGGGACCTGTCTAGTCCTGCCTGTGGAGGGCTCATTAGGAACTAAAATCTCCTGCGGCGAAGAGTCATTATCTGAAGTTCAATAACTCCTACAGTGAGATGAAATAATAAATTGACCCATAGATACATTTCCCTCATTTGTTTCATAAAACATATTTTTCTCTGGCACAACAAATGGTATTTTTCCATCCTATAACATCAGAAATTGGCCTTTAACTCCGGTGCAATCATGAGTGATACACAGAGTGACTTTCATGAAAGATCCTTTTCACCACGTAAAAACACTCCAGGGAAGCTTCTCCTTATGTGGTGTCTTACTCTATTTAAAGCCTTGAGGGATTAGCTGCTGTCACCTCTAAGCTATTTCTTTGGCTCAGTTTTTAACTTTTAGTCCTTTAAATAAACTACAGATTGGGAACCAGAGCCAGAAAAAACAGCTGATTGGCTGTGAAGGCCCCTTTGGGAGGTTCTGGCTCTGACCTTAAAGACTGAGCTGGTCATTCTAAGAAAAACTCTGATGGCTTTAGGAAGGACATCTGATTGACACTGGAAGGACTATTAATCCAGCAGCAGATCAGAGATTAGGTACTGAAAAAGAACTGCAGAATTCTTAAGTTAGTGTTTCCACATACAATTACTATATTATTTCTTAGAAATCTGCTGAAGACAAAAGACACTAACTTAGAAAAGCAAAACTAGCCTTTTATTTGAATTAAATCCTGCAACCAATAAGAAAGAGATAGATGCCTCTCACCTTTGGTTTTGAACTTCTCAATATCTCCATATTTGGAAATGAGAATGAATAAAGGCTGGACTGTATGATGATGGCCGTGAGAATGAGGGGAATGTGGCTCGTACCTACTCATTCCCACCATCAAATGGTTATACCAGGTCAAAGGAAGAACTGAAGGCTCAAACCATGTCACAGGAAGAACCAAAGTTTGGCTCCTAATTGGATGTGAGACTAGAGAAGAAGTCAAGCTGGATCACTTGAATGGAAGGTAGTGCCATTAACCATCGGCAAGATGAGGGGTTTACAAACAAGGTGCTCTTACTAGCCCACTTATTACTTTTAATACCATTACAGTCAGAGCATTTCCTCCACTGAGATGAATTTCCTCTGTCTTAGCAGTGCTTACAACGACAAGTGTCTTAGTGTCTAAGTTCTCTGAAAATACCACGACAAGTTATCCAGTACAGATGTACTGCTTGTTCATAGCTTTTTTGGGGAAAAATATTTCATGAGTTTGTGTAAAGCAAATCACAATTAACGTATTGATTAACTTTAAAGTTCAGCACTGAGAAAGGTAAATTGCTTGCTACTGAAATACTTTAGGGATACAAATGAAAAAAACAAAAAGAAAAATACTTCAGGGATATATAGGCAATGATATGTTTTTAACTCATCGAATACTGACAAAAACTCTCAATGGAGACTGTCTTCCTCATTCTGCATTCCATTCTATGATGTCCTTTCAATTTATACCTGAGGTTGGTATCATGCATAGAAATTCTGGACTACCACATTTACTTGTATTTAATTAACGTCTACTTTATTATAATTATAAATTGGAAAAATTGTTTTTCTTAAACCTCTAACTTGTTATTTTAATAATAAACCTTGTAAATTTTTGTAAAAATGAAGAAAATTGCTTTCATTTGCTTTTAAATCAATCTTCTATTAGTCTATAAATTAAAAAAGATTAAATCCCCCTAAATAAATGTAGTTTATTGAGTTCCCTTAAATATTTGAAACTACTATGACAGGTTTAGTTTTGTGAAAGAAAAACTGCAGAATGGAATGGGTGTCGTCAAGAGAGGAACCCCAAAATGAAGTTAGAGGCATCCAGGAAATGGAACTAATATGCTCCTTCCACATAAAACTGAACTTTTGAACTGGGATAAACCAAATGGCTGCATCCTCATACAGTTTATGGAACTGGCTCTACATCACTGAATTCTCTATTAAGAAATACATTTTTTACCTAGCAATAGGCATAAGGAATAGATCATGTATAGCACAGTGTAAGCCTGTTTGCTAGCTCTAATCACAGCTCCTTCAAAATGACTTGTGTAACCTCTCTGGAAGTCCCCATTATCTTGTCTTTATAAACTCTGTTCTTTGCTTTCTCTTTTAGAACAGTTATTTCTACCCAAATCTCTGTTCAGAATTACAATTCCTAAGAAGACCGCCAAATAAAGCTTTTGTTTGCCCTGCAATTTTTGGGCAAGATTGATTGACATTACATGGTGCCAGAAGTAGGATCCAGAGTGACCGCTTCCTATCCCAGCACCTCTGTGGATCTGTGTAAGAGTCAATTACACTCCATCATCTCCTTGGTGGTTCCAAATCATTGTGGTAAGTCCTTCTGTATCCCAACTGACTGCCTTGGTTGAGGAAGTTGAACGGACTGCCTCTGTCACCAGGTCTTTGTCTGTGGAATTTAAAACTCCCATCTGGTGAGTTATTACTCTATTGAAAAATGGGAGGTTAATTTTCTAAGCTAACAGCTGCTGAACAGCCACCTTGTGAGACTTCTGCTGGATTTCCATACAAAAATTATGGGACCTTGTCCTGCAACTTTCTATCTTGCTGGATCATAATTATTCAATATGTTTTACAGTTAAGTTGGTCAACTTGGGGCTCTTTGAAATTCCCAAATTAGTCTATCTATGTAGTCAATTGGAAAAAGACTGCACAACTAAGCAGCCTAAATGGGAAGAATATTTTAATTGGCATTTTGAGGCCTCCAAGTGTATAAATGATTCAAAAATTACTTCCCTCCAAAACACAAATTCTAAATTAACCAAAGGAAACTCTGAGTTATCTCAGAGGCTTATTAGACTTGAAGAAATTTCCTTCTTTTCTTTTTTCATTTTTTTAAAAGAAAACTTCTAAATGTTCTTCTGATGTCTCACTGCCTACATCTTCTCATTTGCTGGTTGGCTGTCCTCCTAGTCTTTACCTTTCACTTGCTGAACTCCCTTTGATTGGTTGCCTTCTGTACGCGCCGTGACTAGAGATTGAGCCTGCAACTTAGGTATGTGCCCTGATTGGGAACTGAACCTGCAACATTTTGGTGCACAGGACGATGTTCCAATCATCTGATCCACCAGGCCAGGGCTCAGTATTATTTATATTAGTTTCAAATGTTCATTGATATTCTCATATTGTGTAATCTAAATGATTCTCATTAAACAAGTCACTGTGCAGTGTAATGCACCAGTTTTCAAACTTTTTGTCTGTAACACACAGTAAGAAAGGCATTTAAATGACAACTCTGTACTGCATATGTACAGATGTGTATATGTATGTATAAGGTCATATATATATGTGTGTGTGTATATTTTAAATGAAAGTTTTCTAAAGCAATACTTAATACAGGGAATGTACTCTGATAGTTCCTACAGTGGGCTAGTCTGTTTTATTTTATCTTTTAATAATTCCTGGTTTGCCCTGATATACTGATTTCAGAATTAGCAGGTCTCAAATTGTTTTTGAAAAACACTTGCCTTTTGAATAGAGCTCTCATTAAGAAGGCAAGATATTCTATTTCATTATTGACTAATTTTCAAGCAGCTCACCAACTGCTCTGTATCTTCATTTCTCCATTGGTAAAATGGAGAGATGTCACAAGAATGAGCATGATTTCTATGAGAATATGGTCAAGGAAGGGCAGTCCATATTGTAGCAATAAATGAACTTCAAAATCTCAGTGGCTTGGCAGAACAATCTTGCTCACAGGAAATTTGATGAGAGTTGGTGACTTTCCAGGATATCTGTCTTCCTTGTTGTGACCTACCAATGCAGGCCGCTCTAATCTTGTGAAACTTTATCTCAACACATGGCATTCATGACCTTCAGGGCAGAGGAGAAAAGAGTTGGAGGGTAGCAATGTATTTTAAATACTTCCTCCCAAAAGTGACACGTTTCAGCCCATTGTCCAGAACCCAATGACCCTGAATAATTGCAAGGTAGGATGGAAAATGGGGGAGACCACATGGATAGTCCATCAACACTAAATATCTTAGTGAGTTTTCTGGTAAAAATAAGTATTCAAATTTAGGTTCCACTTTTTTATTCTCTCATAGCACCTTATACTTTCTAGAAGTTATCATAACTGTAAATGCATTAGTTCCTAATTTCTTATTACACTTCTAATTGTTTAGTTACTTGCCTCTCCTAAAACTTCATGAGGGGCAGGACCATCTGTCTTATTCATAGCTGTATTCGCAGTGCCTAGCACAGGGGTTGGCATATAATATGGTAGTTTTTCAAAGTTACTGCTAGTTTTGTTAAATGAGTGAAAAGGTCTATAATATATGTTACTTTGACTTATAAAGGTGAAAAAACATGTAAGTGAGCGATATATAAGTGCTTTTAAAGACTGAAAATGGGCCCTTGCTGGTGTGGCTCAGTTGGTTGGAGCATTGTCCTGTAGACTGAAAGGTCACAGGTTTGATTCCCGGTCAGGGCCATGCCTGGGTTGTGGGTTTGAACCCCAGTCAAGACATATATAAGAAAGCAACCAATCAATGTTTCTCTCACATTGATGTCTCTCTCTCTCTCTCTCTCTCTCTCTCTCTCTCTCCAAAAGCAATGAAAAAAGGCACTTGGGTGAGGATTAAAAAAAGACTGAAAATGAGTATGACAGTATCTATGTTATCAGTAATATGATAGAGTGATGGTAGACTTCATTTTCAGTGATTTTTTTTTTAGCAATTCAACCTCTATTATTTCTTTGATTACATTCAAAATATTGACACTCTCTTTAGTGAAAAAAAAATTGATAAAACAGAATATCTACTACAGCAATTTTAGATGTCCCAATTTACCTACCTTTATATTATTACATATTTTCTCATTTTTCTTTCTTCTTTCTTTCTTTCTTTCTTTCTTTCCTTCTTCTTTCTATCTTTTTTTACCCCTTTGGGTCTTATTAGAGTACCTATGTGAGTTTTTCCCCACAGCTTTTAATTTTTTTTAGAAAAAGCATTCGCATTAACAGTGATTAATTCTGAATTTTCTCTAGTCTTAATATTTTGCTTATTACCTTGTGGCAGGCTTGAAATTCAATAAAATTGTGATAAAAGATTCTGGTTGTAAATCTTTCGAGTTAGGGAAAGGGCTATTGGAAATCCACTCTGTACCCACTTTCCCCATGAACCTTTTAACATTTAAAAATCACCTATTTTATTATCAAGTATTTTATCTCTGGTGTTGGAAAAGTCCTTGTGAATATTGTATCTTTATTTCTTAGAAAAAACTAAAGAATTAGGCTGGTCTCTTGCTGTTTTAAAAGTGATTTCCTCCCAGAATAGACTGTTTAGGGGAGATAACAGTTTTCAACCTCAAAGCTATATATTTCAGTCAGAGACTTAATGTCTGCGCCATTAGATACAAGCAGAATGATAAAGATGGCTTTCCTGAGTCATGTTCAGGGGAAAAGATAATGCTGGCCTTAAATTAGACTAGAGATGGACTTCAGACCAATTTTTAAAGACTTGGGAGTAGGTCATTCTAAGCTTGATACATCCTATTGCTGAAAAGTCCCCTTTAATATTTCAATGAGACACTTTAATTCCTTTGAAGTTGTGCATGATTTGGAGTTGATTCACTCACTCCTCGTTAACCTTAACTAGTAGTTCCACACGCACTGTGAAAATGAGCAAACAACCCAGTGCTGGTGTCAGCCTGACCAGTGTGTGGCACACACTTCCCTTTCTTCCAGATGGTCTTGCAGGCGGGCCAGTTGGGCCACTGCCAGCACCTCCTGATTGCTGTTGGAAATGCACCAAGCTTCATACATCAGGGGATCTAAGAGGCAGACTGTTCTCCATTGTTCAAGTTTTTCTATTCAAATTCATATTCCCTTAAGGACCATATGTCTTCTTGCCTGTCTACATGTATTATTCCTGCTTTTTCAGTCCTTGAAAGGCTCAGTAATACTTTTCGGGGGATAATGTGTCGGCTTAAATAGGCTTTTTATTATGAATAGAAGTAGAGATACATTTTCCTTGGCATGGCTTGGATATGCTATTGTCTTCCCAATTATTTTTGTTATGTATTTTGGAAATTAAAAAAAATTTAAATGACTGACCCCAGATGCCATCTGCCCCCAAGGACACCTTCTG
>PVJD01018987.1:0-12901 GCA_004026545.1 Mormoops blainvillei | reverse complement strand
CATAGAAGCTCTACCTAATACATACAAACAAACACAAGGAGGCTGTCAATAGGAGGGGACAAAGAAACATGGCCCAAATGAAAGAACAGATCAAAACTCCAGAAAAAGAACTAAACGAAATGGAGATGAGCAATCTATCAGATGCTGAGTTCAAAACACTCGTTATCAGGATGCTCAAGGAACTTAGCGAGGACCTCAGTGGCATAAAAAAGATCCAGGCAGAAATGAAGGAATCACTAATTGAAATAAAGAACAATTTACAGGGAAACAACAGTAGAGTGGATGAAGCCGAGAATCAAATCAATGATTTGGAACATAAGGAAGCAAAAAACAAGCAAGCAGAACAACAACAAGAAAAAATAATCCAAAAGAAAACGAGGACTGTGTAAACAGCCTCTGGGACAACTTCAAGAGATCCAACATTTGCATGATAGGGGTGCCAGAAAGAGAAGAGGAAGAGCAAGAAATTGAAAACCTACTTGAAACAAATAATGAAAGAAAACTTCCCTAATTTGATGAAGGAAATAGACATGCAAGTCCAGGAAGCACAGAGAGCCCCAAACAAGATCGATGCAAAGAGGCCCAGTCCAAGGCACATCATAATTAAAGTGCCAAAGGTGAAAGATAAAGAGAGAATCTTAAAAGCAGCAAGAGGAAAGCAGTTAGTTACCTGCAAGGCAGTCCCATAAGACTGTCAGCTGCTTTCTCAAAGGAAACTTTGCAGGCCAGAAGGGATTGGCAAGAAATAGTCAAATCATGAAAAGCAGCTAAGACTGTTCTACCCAACAAAGCTATCATTTAGAATGGAAGGGTAGATAAAGAGCTTCCCAGGCAACAAAAAACTAAATGAGTTCATCGTCACCAACCCATTATTATATGAAATGTTAAAGGGACTTATTTAAGAAGAAAAAGATCAAAATTATGAACAATAAAATGGCAATAAATACAAATGTATCAACAATTGAATCTAAAAAGCCAACTAAGCAAACAAGAAGAACAGAGACACAATCGTGGATACGGAGAGCATTTTGATGGTTTCCAGATGAGAGGGGAGTGTGGGGGAATGGGTGAAGAGGTGAGGGGATTAAGAAGTACAAATAGGTAGTTACAGAATAGCCATGGGGATGTAAAGCACAGTATAGGAAATGGAGTAGCCGAAGAGCTTATACACGTGTCCCATGGACATGAACAATGATGTGGGGATTGCCTGAGGGAGTGGGGGGTGCTGGGTGGAGGGGATCAAAAGGGGACAATTGGGACAACTGTAATACCATAATCAATAAAATATAATTTAAAAATAAAATAAGCTTCCATAACAAAAGACCCATGAAAATAATTATAGCAACCATCAAATTTAATGGTAATGTGGTTAAAGCTCTCTTTTGAGATCAGCAAAAAGAAAAGGATGCCCACTATCATCATTCTTTTTGTCAATATTGTGTGCCTTGGTCCTAGTTAGTGCAGCAAGGCAAGATAAATAAATAAAATCTAAAGGCAGAAAAAGAAAATACTGTCATTATTCACAGATGATTTTATGTGTATTATAAAATGCCAAAGAATCTAGAGATAACATTACAGTTACTAAGAGAGCTGGTGGATAAAATGTTCATATATAAAAATTGTTTATATCTCTACCTATCAGCAGCAAACAGTTCAAAAACGAAATTTAAAAATTAATGTTTCATTTGCAAATACATTTTAAACAAACATGAAGTGCCTAGAAATGAAATTACAAAAGATTTCCAAGCCTATTGTGGGGTAACTTGTAAAAGTTTAATGAGAGACCTTAGGGAAGACCTACATAAATGAGATACTGTATATCCATGTCTGTGAATTGGAAGACTCAATGTTGTAAAAGTGTCAATATTCTCCAAGTTGATTTTTAGATTCAGTGCAATACCTATCAAAATCATAACACAACAAGCTGATTCTAAATGATATAAGGAACTGCATAACTCTGATAATAGGTACTTGTGAAGATGAAGGACAAGGGGGAAGACTTGCTTTCCAAGATATGAAGCATATTCTAGAGTTATGGCAATTAGTACAGGAGAGTCCATGGGAAGGGATAGACAAATAGAACAGTGGGGCTGAACAGAGAGCCTAGTAATAGCCCCCTTGCTTATGTTGACTCTTGAATGCATGGCAGAGGTGGTACTTAGGGCAGTGGGAAAAGGATGAAACTTCTAATAAATTGTGCCAGACCCTAGCTGGATTGCTCAGTTGGTTGAAGTGTTATCCAGTACACCAAAAGGTTGTAGATTCGAGTCCTGCTCAGGGCACAAGCCTAGGTTACAGGTTCAATCCCCAGTCAGGGTGAGTATGGGAGGCAACTGATCAATGTTTCTCTTTCTTTCTCTTACCCTTTCTCTCTCCAAGATCAATAAAACATATCCTTGGTGAGGATTTTAAAAACTGTGCCAGAACAACTGCATTCATATGCAGCTAAAAATAAAACAAAATTTAAAAAGCAAAGAAAAAAGAAACTGTACCTCTACCTTACACCATACATAGAAATCAATTTCACATAGATTAGAAACTGAAATATGTAGGACAAACCATAGCTCTTTTAGAAAAAAAGTATGGAAATGTATTTATTACTAGGAGTAAGCAAGAGTTTATTATATGAGATATGAGAAGCACTAACCACAAAAGAAAAGATTGAAAACTGGTATACATTAAACTCGGGTGCTTGGATTAATCAGAAACCTCAGAAAGAGAATGAAAAGACAAGCTACATGGTGAGATGACTGTCAAATATGTACCCAATTAAGGATTCATGTACAGAATAAATGATTCCAATTCAATAAGAAAAGACCAACGACTCCATTTAAAAAATGTGCAAGAGGCTCGAACAGGCACTTCACAAAGGCAGAAATTTTTATAAATAATGAAAAGGAGCTCAACTGTAATAGTAATTAGGGAGGTGAAAAATTAACCCACGATGAGATACCACTATACATCCACCAGATTGCCAAGAATTAAAAATCCTAGCTCTGTCCTGACTGGTGTGGCTTAGTTGGTGGAGTGACCTCCCGCAAAGCAAAAGGTCACCAGTTCGATGCCCAGTCAGGGCATGTGCCTGGGTTGCAGGACCCTGTCCCTGGTTGGGGCATGTGCAAGAGGCAACCGATTGATGTTTCTCTCACATGTCAATGTTTCTCTTTCTCTCTTTCTCCCTCCCTTCCCCTTTCTCTAAAAATAACTAAAATCTAAAAAATAAATAAGTAAATAAATCCCTACTCTGACATTACCAAGTGTTGGCAAGGATTTGAAGTAACAGGAGTGCTCAGACATTGCTGGTGGGACTGTAACTTGGCACAACCACTTTAAGAAACTGTTTGGAATTATCTACTTAAGTTGAACATACACATACCCTGTGGCCCAGCAATTTCCCTCCTAGGTGTATGAATATGCTCAACAGAAAGTTGGGCTGTGTGCTCTAAGAGGAGCAGAATACTTGGCTCTTCAAAATGAGCAAAAACTAAAAAGCACTGAAATGCCCATCAACAGTAGAATGAGTAAATAAACTGTAGTATATTCACACATTGAAATATCAAATGGGAATGGAAATGAATTAACTATAACTATATTTAATAACAGGTAAATCTCATAAACATAATGGTGAGCAAAAGAAGAGAGACATAAACTAATATATGAGGTCTGTCCAGAAGGTATCCAGCCATGTAATATGAAAAATAGAGACGCTTATTGGAGAAGATACAAGATACAAGAAACATTGTACATAGGACAATGATATCTCAGTCCCCTTCAAAGTAGGTACCTTGGGACCTCACACAGTTCTCCCAGTCGCTATCAGCTGCCCCACTGTATTTTCCTCAATCTCATTGATGGTCTGAAATCTCTTCCCTTTCAAAGGTGATTTTAGTTTTGGGAAAAACCAGAAGTCACAGGGTGCCGAGTCTGGTCTGTAGGGGGTGCTGAGTCACCTGTGTGATTTGATGTTTCACCAAAAAGCCCTGTACAAGACATGATGCATGAGCAGGCACGTTGTGATGATGAAGCTGCCAATCACCGGTTTCCCATAGCTGTGGCTTTCTGAGTCATCCAAATAGTTTCCACAGAGGAATGTTCAAGCTTAACAAAATTTGATGCAGATTTGTTGCTCTATTCGCTCAGTCATTTTGAATGCAATGGCCACACAGTACACATGCTCACTGAATGGCGTCTACTGCCCCCACTGACTACTACAGTGAAGTCGTCATTGTTCACGTATGTGCATTCCAGTTCACTCGCCTTGGCTGCCAGGTTACATCGATGTTGTACAAACCATTCTCTTTATATTAGCAATGGCTGGACTTTTTCCAGACAAACCTCATACACTGCATTATTCCACTGAGATAAATTTCAAATGTCAGCCAAACTAAACTCTTGTTTTGGCATGCTTTTGTAGGAGGTAAAACACTAGAGAAAAACAGGGATATGGTGATCACAAAAGTGAAGACAAGAGCGACAGCTGGTTCCTGGAAGAGGACTGTGCCTGAGGAAGGGCACTTGAGGGCCTAGCAACATTGATTTATGGAGCTGTGAAATGGTTATGCTGGCGTTTGCTTCAGAATTATTCTTTAAACTGTGCAATATAATATTTGATGTGCTTTATTTCAAACAGCTTTATAGAGGTTTAATTTACATACAACAAAGAGTATTATTTAAAGTGTACAATTTGGAACATTTTGACACATGTGCTATACACCAGTAAAAGCACCACATCAAGATAATGAACACAGCCATCATCTCCAAAAAATTTCTTATGACCCTCTATAAATCCTCCGTCCTACCGCTCCCCAGAGCCCAATCCCTTGGCAACCCTTGACCTGCTTTCTGTCACTATGTGTCAGTTTGCATTTCTAGAGTCCTATATAAATGGAATCACGCAGTATATACTCTTTTTCTGTCCGGCTGCTTTCGCTCAGCATGATTACTTTGAGATTAACTCAAGTTGTTGCGTTTTTCGATATTTCCTTCACTTTTGTCATTGAGTGGTATTCCCTGGCATGGATATACCACAGTTTGTTTCTCATTCATCCTCTGAAAGGCATTTGACTTGTTTTCAGTTAAAATTATTATAAATAAAGCTGCTGCGAATATAAAAAATGCACAGAGAGGTTCATTCCTGGTTGAAGAGCAGATTGAACACCTGTATCTAATTCTGTGCCTCAGCAAAGCTATAGTAAAGAGACTTTTGGGATGAAAATTACACGAAAGGGGAGGGTAGACAGTGAGACCACAGCAATAATGCTTTGGGAGATGGGGAGACAGGGCTGAGTGGGAACTGACTTTACTGACCAGAAAGACAGATGGCAAGCTGGTGGGGAGGGACCTGAGGGTGCAGGGACTGGAGCTGGAGGAAATTGGCAGCTTTATTTTCTAGAGAGGGCAAAACAAGGGGTCAGTGGACTGTTAGATACCAGGTGCAATTGAGGGCAGTGAAACTGTACCTGGAATAGGACGATCCTGTGTCTGTAGCCTGTGTGCTCAGATCCCTTCCTCCTCACCCTGATCCAGTCCCCTAGGCAGGCTGTCAGAAGTGTCTTCTCTAGGGAATCAGGATGAGACTGTGCTGTCAGTCGCTTTCCCAGAAGCGAAGGACAGGAACTGCCAAACTTGAGAAGGACCACCAAATGCCTAAGACATGGGCAAAAACAGACCCTCTCCAAGGTACTTTAGAGCACTGAGGACCAAGGGAAGATTCAACAAGCTTCCTGGTAGAGGAGCCAGAATTCAGTATAAAAACTCAGGAATCAGAATAGCCAACCCTGGAACAAGAAAGCTAATACAGCCCTGGTTGGTGTGACTCAGTGGATTGAGCACCAGCCTGTGAGCCAAAAGGTTGCCAGTTTGATTTCTAGTCAGGGCACATGCCTAGGTTGTGGGCCAGGCCTCTGGCCAATCGATGTTTCTCTCCCTCTCTTTCTCCCTCCATCCCCCTCTCTCTGAAAAGAAATAAATAAAATCTTTTTTAAAAAAGAAACTAACGCAGCAATTCCTTCTAGTTGCTGGAGGAAAATCATTTCCAATCTAGAATTCTACAAGCAGCCAAATTATCGCTGATATCTAAAGGCAGAAAGGAAACTTTATCAGACATACAAAGTCTCAAAAATTTCTCTCTCACACTCTTTCTTTAGGAGAGGCTTGAAAATATGTCCCCTCCCTTGAACTCTGAGGTAAACACGACAGAGGAAGATAAGGGCCACAGCCACACAAGCTCCAACAGGGGACAGAGGGGAAGGACCCCCAAAAGGAGGGCCCAGCTTGACTCCAGGTCCCAGGTTTGGGGGCAGCCAGTCTGGGTCGGAAATATGTGTCACAAAAGACAGACATATGTATTTCTTGGTCCCCATCCCGACCCCACCAGATGCCCCACCGGGGAGCCCTGTTTCCAAGCAGTCATGCGACTTTGCCCACTGGCTTTCCTGGAAGGGAAGTCCTTCAGGTCAAAGCATGACCCAGAAATTCTGTCTCAGCTTCTCTTTTCTGGGAAGAGGCCTGGACGAGGTTGCCCTCTCCTTACCAACCACTCAAGTTTTATGTTTGTCATCTTTCCTGTGCATTTCTATGAATTGGACCTTCCCTGTCACCTTGTTTAAATTGCAGTTCTCCTGCTTCCTGTCATTCTAGACTTGAGCTAGAACAGTGAAGAAATCTGACAAAGACACTATTTCCTTCTTGACAATGATAACAAAGGCAATAGACGTGCAAGTCTGTTTTGGAAATGTATTCATTAAGTTAACGGACATTTGAGTGCTGACAATAGGCCAAACACTTTTCCAGAACTGGATACAGCGGAGGACAAGGTGCAGCCCTGCCCTCGTGGTGCTCACCTTTCAACAGAGATGACAAAAGTTAACATGCCCCTAATATCTGTAACATTGGAGAGAGGCGCCTGAAAGGGTGGCAGAGCCAAGGTGTAGAGTGGCACAGTGTAGTAGCGTCAGCTACTATTTTAGGTGTAGTGAGTAGAGAGGGCTTCTCTGAGCCTGGGACACTTGAGCAATCGATTGAGTCCAATTTCCTTCGCAGTGTAATCTACTGTCACTTTTTGTAAATTTCTCACTGGAACTAAAAAACATGTATTTGTTGTGTACACAGTTTGATACTTAGTTAGAAAACTAATGTCATGGATTATGTAGTTTTAGCCAACTATATTGTAAACACTTTTGCATTTTCTGTATTTCCGATGTTTTGACATACTAAAAAATATCTTCGTGGCTGCAGTGAAAGTGCCTTTCCCAGGGCTAGCCAGTTTTCCAAGAAGGCAAAGAGCAAAGGAGCAGTCAGAGAGTGTGTCTTTGATGCTCCAATTGACCAATCCAGTGCCATACCTCCTCTAGCTGGTCCCTACAACTGAGGAGGCAATATTTTTCTGCCTTAATCATCCCACTACCAGGTGCTGCACCATGAGAGATACCCCTATAGCCCTGCCGAGACTACTCAAAGTAGCCAGTCCTAAACTGTTTGCCCTGTCCTGCGTGCTTTTCCCATGGAAATCCCAATGAAGGCTCTGGTCTAAACCTTTTCCTTCTTCCTCACCTCCTGAGTACCCTGGACCTTCCCCATGTGGCCCTGCATGGTGTGTCTCCTGTCTCAAGTATCCATGAGTATAATAAACTTTGTTTTCCTGAGCCTGTGCTCTATCTCATCTTGTGGCTACACTTGACTAGTCATCCCATAAAAGAATACAAAACACCAACTTGTATCCTCTTTGTTTTGCCCCACGAATACGACTGTTAAATTTATGCCTCTTTTTGCCTTCACATATTCCTAGCAAATTGTGCTTTCTCTGCTTCAGTGAAATACTGCTCAGTTCATAAAGATTCATTACAGTGACTTCTTTATTGTAAAGTGCCTTCCTTATTGACATAAAATGATACTTTGGGGGTTCCATTTAATATTCTTTTAATTCTCCTTTGGCAGACACTAATATTGCTTTTTCCGTGAATTTAGGAAGGAGACTGCTGAGAGGAGACACATCTGTGAAGAGTTCCGCCAGTGCAAAGGCTGTTCGAATTAACCGGCACATCTAAGGGACAAACCAGTGAGCCTTGGGTTGGGGTGGCGGGTCCACGGTGTATAAGCAGGCCGAGCGATGTCTTCAGCAACTGGTTCAGGTGAAATCATCCCTTTTTGGAAACGAGTGAAACACAGGGCAACGACGTTTTAAAGAATGACAGTGAGCCTTAAATCCATGAACGTGGAGAACTGTAAGGAAGCCAAGTATCTGTGGAGCATTTCCAAAATAGAATGGAAATGTCCAAAACTGTGAGGATACAGAAGTAACAATTCAGAGAATGAAATCAGGGATGGAGGGAGAAGAGGTGGGAGAAAGCTGAAGTGGGGTGATTTCCTTATCTTTCAATAAAATTGCTCTTATCAATAGATACTGTCTAACATTGGTCAATCAAGTAATAAAGTTTTAAATATGTTATTTAAAGGTTTAAATAAAACCACTAGGAGATCTAAAAGTAATCATATAAACAAAAGTTTGGAGGGGCAAAGGGCTGGGAAGGAGGGGAAGTGACAAGGAGAATGAGCCTGCTAATTGCCTAGTCTTTTATTTTAGTTTAGTTTTTAAAGATTTTATTTATTATTTAGTGAGAGGGGAAAGGAGGTAGAAAGAGAGAGAGAAACATTGATTGGTTGCTTCTCATATGGCCACAAGTCCTGGCCCGCAATCCAGGCAGGTGCCCTGACCGGGGACCATTCGGTTTGCAGGCCAGCGCTCAAGCCACTGAGTCACACCAGCCAGGGCTAATTTCCTAGTCTTTTAAAGCAGAGAGTTCATCGACGGGCCTGCCCCAGGCCTGTTTGTCATCAGATCCATTCCTCACCTGCAGGGTGGAGCTTGCTACCTGCTTTTCCCAGGCTCCTGACTCAGCTGGTTTCAGACTGGGATTGACAGTGAGAGGCAGGTGCAAGCGATAGGCGGTGGAGGAGGGGAACAGACAGGGTATTGCCTCTCTCCCTCTCTGCCCGAGGGGCAGCAGCTGTAGCTCCTACTGAGAGGCCCTCCATCATTCTAGGTCTCCTCCCTGTGTCCCTCAAGCCTAGGGGTGGCAGTGATTCCCTGCTCATGATCCTCAAACTGCCTCGCTACCCCCCATCAATCTCCCAGTTGTCCTAGGTGCCCCTTTCCTGGCATTCAGCGCCCTTAGTTGAAGTGTTTTCTGTTTTCCTAGGAGGACCTTAATGGATAAAATAGCCATTTTGAGGCCACAGTAAGGAATACTCCATGCTGGGTATCATGACAGAGGCGAGTGATGAATGAAGCGCTGACCATATATTACAGGGTCTGGCAGAAGTAACACCTGCTTGCATGTGTTTGGCAGTGTAATAATATGGGTGTAATAATTTATAGTTTTAAGTTGAACATTTCACCTAAAATGTCATATGGTGTGCTTGAGTGTGATATTGTCATGTTACAGAATTACACGCTTATAATTTTGTAATAAAAGATTTTGTAATAAAAAAGGGGTGTTATTCATGCCGGACCCTCTATTTTAAGCCAAAAAGGGTCCTCAAGAAATTTCAAAACATAGAAAGGAGCAATATAGAATGCATTCGTGGAATAGAATTTTAACAACAAAAATGGAAAAGAAAACAAAAACCTACTTTTAGAGTTTAGAAATTCCTTTAAAAAGTCTTTGGTAAGAAAAAGTCAAAGAAAAATTCAGAATATCCAGAAAACGGAAATGATAGGAACAGAAATAATTAGCTGGAACACAGAGAAACCAGAGAACTAATAAATAAATCCCAAATTTTGTTCTTTGAGAACCCCAAAACAAGACAAGAACATAAAACAGTAGCCAACCTAAGCAAAGGGGAAAAATAATACAAAATTACCCAATCTGGGAAATAATAACAGATAGAGATGAAGTCTCTAATCTCCCAAGACCTCACGGAAGTGGCCTTAAGTTCCCCGGGGTCACTAGCAAGTTGTGATCAAAGGAACAGGAAAAGTAGTTACGGCAGGGGAACCCTTAACCGTAGACGAAGTTCTCTTAAAGAGACCCCTGATGCCTGATTGAACTACTACCACTATTTCAAATGCTGCCTTCAGACCCAACCCAGCCCAGGAGGAACAGAAGGGATATGGCTTCCCAGATGCCCCTGGAGGATTTGCCTGAACTTCTCACTGGCCAGAACTAGGTCACCATCATCACAGTTCGCCACAGTAGGATTTCTTCCTGAATCACACAAGAAAACAGTGGGAACCGGAATATAACCAGGGCTCTACTGACAAAGCAGAAGGGGGACCTGCCCAGTACTGTGTGGTAACTGGGTCTCTTCAGGACTCTTTTCAGTCTCATTGATCATTTGTCTCTTTCGGAACCAAAGCTGCAGTATTTTCATCAATATCATTTCAGAGTGTCTTTGGTATCCGCTAAGGCAAGTCTTCCCTTGAGTGAACATATTCTTGGCCCATCTTGTGTATTTTTACTCTGATGGGCCTTAGAATCACATTGTCAAGTTCCATGATACTCAGGTAGGGGGAAAATGGATATCATTTATTGGGCCCCTTCAAACCCCATTATGCTTTTGTTCCTCCTTTCCCCACTCTCCCACCTCTCCCTTAATGATTATTTTTTTCATTTTTATAAGGATGGGACGTAAACGTTAACTCTGACAATGTAAAAGTAAAGTGTAGCTGTTGCCACATTGTCAAAGATACATTACTATTGAAAGTTAATGGAACAAGAGGTTTGAGTGTGTTATTTAAACTTACAAAGAACTAAAAGTAGTGTGAATATCAAATACGGTGCATCACGGGTCCCCAGGCCACTCTCAGGGACACCCAGGCCTGCTGAGTTAACCCTATACTACATATAAGGGGAAGAGGGCTATGTCCCACCGATAACAAAAACCCATCCCTTCATGTAAGTGCATAGGTTGACTCTAAAAGTCAAAAACCAAAGACAAAAATTAACATTATGATGTTCATGTAAATATTTTGTAATGCCAAATCAAGAAGAGGTGTGCTAGGATTACATTTCATTCTTATAAGTCTAATTTGATAATCCCCGGGCTATTTGGAAAGAGAATATTCTTAGCATCAAGGTCCAATGGATTCTCTTTTCTTACACACCATCGGTTGGTAAAATTATAATGTATTTTGCTTTGCTTCTTATTTTGATCATAACTTCCTTGTCCAGGTCTTTTTCCCCTGCTCTTTCTAATTTTTCCCCTTATTTCTTGTACTGTTGAGCTGGCCAATAAGTCCATATGGTTTTTTCTGTAAAACAAAGGACACAGTTTTTATTTTCACCAATAACTTTATTGATTTGGATATTTTGAGTATGTCGGCTCTCTGCCCCTATTGGTTTCTAGTGGGTAGAGGCCAGGAGTGCCGCTAAACATCTCCTAATTCAAAAGACAGTCCTACAGCAAAGAATTATTTGCCCAAAATGTCAATACTACCAAACTTCTCAAACCACTTTTGACACATTCGATCAGTCACAGCACCTTCTCTATACACTGTGAAAATCTTTTTTTGCGTTTCAGTTGCATTTTTACCTTTCTTGAAATAATAAAGCATAATATGCCAAAAATGTTATGTATCTTCTTCCATCTTCAATATTAAAATGGCTGCACAAAAGTTTACCAATTTTGATGAGATTTTTTTAAAGCATGCTGATAGGACAGTTGTGACAATACAATCTAACAACATTATTTCAAATAGAGTTAAAGACAAATAAGCATTACCAGAGCCATCGTATGAAAAAAATGTAATGAACTTTTTGGCGAACCCAATAATTACCATCATAGTCAATTTTCTTCAAACTCACAATCACACCATCAAATATATTTAGTTCATATACACTCAGAGTATTTTTTATTATATTTATTTATTATGGTATTACAGTTGTCTCAATTGTCCCCTTTTGACCCCCTCTACCCAGCACCCCCCACTCCCTCAGGCAATCCCCACATCATTGTTCATGTCCATGGGACACGTGTATAAGTTCTTCGGCTACTCTATTTCCTATACTGTGCTTTACATCCCCATGGCTATTCTGTAACTACCTATTTGTACTTCATAATCCCCTCACCTCTTCACCCATTCCCCCACACTCCCCTCTCATCTGGAAACCATCAAAATGCTCTCCGTATCCACGGTTGTGTCTCTGTTCTTCTTGTTTGCTTAGTTGGCTTTTTAGATTCAATTATTGATACATTTGTATTTATTGCCATTTCATTGTTTGTAATTTTGATCTTCTTTTTCTTATTAAATAAGTCCCTTTAACATTTCATATAATAATGGTTTGGTGATGATGAACTCTTAGTTTTTTGTTGCCTGGGAAGCTCTTTGCGTCCATCTTGTTTGGGGCTCTCTGTGCTTCCTGGACTTGCATGTCTATTTCCTTCATCAAATTAGGGAAGTTTTCTTTCATTATTTGTTTCAAGTAGGTTTTCAATTTCTTGCTCTTCCTCTTCTCTTTCTGGCACCCCTATCATGCAAATGTTGGATCTCTTGAAGTTGTCCCAGAGGCTGTTTACACAGTCCTCGTTTTCTTTTGGATTATTTTTTCTTGTTGTTGTTCTGCTTGCTTGTTTTTTGCTTCCTTATGTTCCAAATCATTGATTTGATTCTCGGCTTCATCCACTCTACTGTTGTTTCCCTGTAAATTGTTCTTTATTTCAATTAGTGATTCCTTCATTTCTGCCTGGATCTTTTTTATGCCACTGAGGTCCTCGCTAAGTTCCTTGAGCATCCTGATAACGAGTGTTTTGAACTCAGCATCTGATAGATTGCTCATCTCCATTTCGTTTAGTTCTTTTTCTGGAGTTTTGATCTGTTCTTTCATTTGGGCCATGTTTCTTTGTCCCCTCCTATTGACAGCCTCCTTGTGTTTGTTTGTATGTATTAGGTAGAGCTTCTATG
>PVJD01018986.1:0-12897 GCA_004026545.1 Mormoops blainvillei | reverse complement strand
GCTGGGCTAAATCTGACCGGCAACCGGTGACATCACTAAGACCTCGCTCACGCTCAGCCTATGAAGTTCCTGGTAACATCAGTGAACAATAAAGTAATTAGGAGCGCTGAGGTCCTAATGAGTGCCGAAGGCCATCTAAGGAGCCCCTCCTCTGGGTTCACCCAGTGTCCTGTGGTACCTCTATTACTGGGTGTAATAATAATTCTAGCCCAGATTTATTGACTGTAGACCATGAGCCAATCATTTTTATTGACACATTGAACGCTCCCACTGTTCCTATTGTTAAAAGTTAACAAGGTCAGTGTAAACATTTATATAGAGTTTACTGGGTGCCGGGCACAGTTCTAAACACTCTTTCATGCTCACAGCAACCCTGGGAGGTAATGATTATTATTATCCCTGTTTATGGATGAAGAAACCGAGGCACAGAGGGGCTGAGTGACTTGCCCGCAGCCACGCAGCTGGTGGGGCATAGAATTCAAACCCATGTGCTCTGGCTCTGGGCTTTATGCCATGAACCAAGACACTGCGCTACCCCCCGTGTTACCATTGAGGAAACTGAGGCACAGAGGGATTTAAGCACCTGAACTCAGGTCGGCTGGAAACTGCCAAAGCCAGATTCTGAGCCCAAGATGTCTAGCTCCAGAGCTGCGGTTTTTAAAAAAATTTTATATTGCCCTGGCTGGTGTAGCTCTGTGGATTGAGTGTCGGCCTTCGAACCAAAGGGTTACCGGTTCGATTCCCTAGTCGGGGCACATGCCTGGGTTGTGGGCCAGGTCCCCAGTAGGGGGGCATGTGAGAGGCAGCCACACATTGATGTTTCTGTCTCTCTCTTTCTCCCTCTCTGTCTAAAAAATAAAAAAATAAATCTTTTTAAAAATTTATTTATTTGAGAGAGTGAGGAAAGGAGAGAGAGAAACATCGATTTGTTCTGCTTATAGATGCATTCATTGGTTGGTTCTTTTTTTTTTTAAAGATTTTATTCATTCATTTTTAGAGCGAGGGGAAGGAAGGGAAAAAGAGAGGGAGAGACACATGGATGTGCAAGAGATACATCGGTTGGTTGCCACTTGCCTGTCTACAACTGGGGACCTGACCCGGGACCCAGGCATGTGCCCTGATTGGGAATCAAACCAGCAACCTTTCAGTTCACAGGCCGGCACTCAATCCACTGAGCCACACCAACCAGGTTTATTGGTTGATTCCTGTATGTGCCCTGACCAAGGATCGATCCTGCAACCTTGGCGTATGGGGATGATGCTCTAACCAACTGATCTACCCAGCCAGTGGCCCGAACTGCTCTTTTATTCATACCTGCACCACTTGGGTTATTCAGAAGCAAGACCAGCAAAGTCCTCACCCCTAACCCTCTGAGGTGACCAACCCTCCCTCCCTGTCCCCTGGGGAACAGCCCCCAGCCAGGAACAAAGGGGCCTTCACCAGAGAACCATAGACCACATCCCAGATTCCTGAACAGGCCCCCCCCGCCCCACTCTGGACTCTGCCCTTTGGGGAACCTTGGCTGGGTGGATTCTCCCTGGGGCTCCTCAGAGCCTCCTGGGGCCCCAGGTGGAGGACACCGTTCTCTATCTAGCTTTTGTCCTTGGGCTCCAAGCCCGACCCTCATGTCAGACCTTGGAGAAACTCCCCATCTCACAAATCTCCAAAACTGGTGGCGGTCTTCAGGAAAGACACCGGGAGCTTGCTGGGCAAGTCACAGCCCTCAGTGGGCTCAGTTTCCTCATCTGTCAACTCGGTGGACAAGGTGGAACTAACAGAAAAGGCTTCTGCAAGCCAGCCGGGTTTTCAGTGTCATTGGGCCCAACACCTTGCCTCCTTTTTATTAAAAATTGTTGTTTTCCCGGGAAGAGAATTGTTTTTTTCCTTTAATGTTTTACTCATTCATTCAGCGAATGTGTATTTTTAAAGATTTTATTTATTTATTTATTTAGTTAGTTAGTTATTAGAGAGAGGGGAAGGGAGGGAGAAAGAGAGGGAGACAAAGATCGATGTGTGGTTGCCTCTCGTGTGCCACCTACTGGGAACCCGGCCTGCAACCCAGGCATGTGCCCTGAATGGGAATCGAACCGGCGACCCTTTGGTTCTCAGGCTGGCACTCAATCCACTGAGCCACACCAGCCAAGGCAGTGAATGCTTTTTTAAAGTAAAATGCGCAGGAGTGCTGTGCAATGGCTCAGCGAATTTTGAGAAGCGGGCACACCATGTAACCAGCCCCCCATCTGCCCCTACCCTGCAATTACCCATTCCCCCAAGGATAACCTTCATTGGCCTTCTAACACCATAGGGTACTTTCTCCTGTGTTTGAACTTCCCGTGATTGGTCCCAGGTGATCTGGACGCTCTTGGTGTCCCTCATCCTTCATTCAACATTATGTTTCTGAATTTTTTTCTGTGCAGTCGGACACCAAACCTCTTTATATAAGAGGAGATTTGAAACGCCCTCTTTGCTATCTTGAAATAAAATCCACAGGCGGTATAACCTACTTACAGTTTTTTCCGCAGTTCAATGTATTGTCCTAAGTATACTATAAAGACACAAATGGACCTGACCGGGTAGCTCAGTTGGTTAGAGCATCCTCCCAACCTGCCAAGGTTGTGGGTTCGATCCCCAGTCAGGGCACATGTGAGAATCAATCAGCGAGTGCATAAACAGATGGAACAGCACGCTGATTTTTTTCCCTCTCTCTCCCCTTTCCCCTCTCTCTCCCAAATCAATAAATAAATGGAAAAAAGAAAGAAAGACACAAGTGGATGGCCGTGCAGTGCGGCAGCTAAGGCTTGGTAGTTACACCTTTCGAAGGGGTTCTGCTTAAGAAGAAGAATCAACCTAGCTGCCGATAACCTTCGGTAGAGGGAATTGTTAATCAGAATGAGAAAAGACATTACAACAACTTGTTTCATTTTGAAAGCCGACACAAACATTCCAGAGAAATAACACACCAGCTTCTGGGTCCAAAGGCTTCAAACCCGAGCCTCCTCCTCCACCATGTAGCTCGGGTGCCCGGTGCCCTGGAATGCGTGACATTGCAATACCCGAGCGTTCGTGTCATTATGCCCAGTTCCTGCAGCCGGCAGGCGTGCTGCAACAGTCGGACGTGACTGTGAATTTTATCAATATCCCACCCTGCAATTGTGTCCCAGTGAAATGTGTTCCCCAACTCAACACCTCAGTCAGGTCCCCCAAATACGCACCCCTCTCCCACACCATGAACAGGAGACTCTGTAGGGGGAGGCTGCGACAGAAAGGGACAGTGGATAGAACACACAGCTCTTAAAACATCTCACTTCAGACATCTTTCCTGCCCTGTGGCTATATGAACGCGCTGCAGGCGATTTGGAAAAGCGGCTGGAGGGATGGGCTTGAAGCTTAAGACTGTCACGTCTGGGTTCCCGGGGGCGGGAGAGGGGGAGCTCTGCTGCTCTGTGGCCGTGCAGGGGTGGGCGGGGCGCCCAATGTCTTTGGCCTCAGTCTCCTCCTTGGTAAAATGGGGTGGTGACTTAGCATCTCCCTCGAGACCTGGGGTGAAGCATCAGTGCGTGGAAAGCATCTAGCCCCACTTTGCAGACGTGAAGGGCTCCCTGTCCCACCAGCTGTGTGGCTTTGGGCAAGTCACTCAACCCCTCTGTGCCTCGCTTCCTTCATCCACGAAATGGGGATAATAATCATTGTCGCCTCATAGGTCTGTTGCAAGTTTCCAGCAAACCACTCTCACAGTGCAGATGAAAAAAGGAGGTACAGAGAAAGGAAGCCCCCCTGCCAAGGGTGCCCCTCGCCGACCTCCCTGCTCGTCCTCCCTCCCACCCTGAGATTCTTCTGCCAGTTTCTGCCGCCATGTGTCCTGGTGACCTCAGCTGTAAAGCTGGACACCTCGCAGGCTCCTGGGACCTTAGCAGATGGCCAAATGCAGGCCCCTGGCCAGGCACCCTCCCAGGTGGCCTCTGTCCTCACCGCCACCCTGTTCTCACGGTGTCTCCCCCACCCTCCCGCAGCCAGAAGTTGTCAGGTGAATACTTCCGGTACAAAGGCATCCCCTTCCCCGTGGGCATCTACTCGCCCGAGAGCATCAGCATCACCGAGAACGCCGAGGTGCGGGATGATGACATCTTCATCGTCACCTACCCCAAGTCAGGTACTTGCTGGGTTGGGCTGGGAGGTGGGGCTGGGGGGCATGGACAGAGGATGGGAAGGGCACACTGAAGACAATGAGAAGAGAAAAGAGGGGCTGGGTCTGTTCAGAGCAGGGCAACCTTGGCCTTTGCACTGGCAGGTTACCTGCTCCCCACGCCCCCGCAGAAGCACCCTCCCCCTGGATCCCTCTCCTGCCTCAGATCAGCTGTCACATCCCCAGGCAGACCTTCCCTGACCTCCGTGGCTAAAGTAGGGTCCTCACCCTGGCCCTCTCTGTCCCCTTAAGTAGTTTCATCCTTTAACCCCACATCACAGTACCAACCACTACAGTATTTTTTTTTATTTATTTTATTTTATTTTTAGACGGAGGGGAAGGGAGAGAGAAAGAGAGGGAGGGAAATATCACTGTGTGGTTGCCTCTCGCACACGCCACTCTGGGGACCTGGTCTGCAACCCAGGCCTGTGCCCTGACTGGGGAATCGAACCGGTGACCCTTTGGTTCGCAGGCCGATGCTCAATCCATGGCGCTGCACCCACCAGGGCACATTATGTTTTATCTCTTGATTTGTTCTCCAGTTTCCCCAACTAGAATGCTAGCTCCCTGAGGGCAAATATATTTTTTTTAATGTTATTTATTTATTTATTTAGAGAGAGGGGAAGGGACTGAGAAAGAGAGGGAGAGATACGTTGACCGGTTGCCTCTCGCACACCCCCAGCTGGGGATGGAACCTGCAACCCAGGCATGTGCCCTGACTGGGAATCGAACCTGTGACTTTAGCTCTGCAGGACAATGCTCAGCCCACTGAGCCACACCAGTCAGGGCGATGAGGGCAGATTTTTAGTTTGTCTTTCATTGCTGTGTTCTTTGAGCCTGAAACAGTGCCGGGCACATCCTAAGTATTCAAGAAATATTTGTAGAAGGGAGGAAGGGAGGGAGGGAGGGAGGAGGCAAAATCCAGCCTTCTCTAACATGATGGGCTTCAGGTTTTTTCAGAATATTTTTGAAAAACTTCAAAATATGACATTCACCCTTTCGGCATGCAGTTCTGTGAGGGTTGTTTTGGTTTTTCTTTGGGGGTGGGGTGGGTGGTGACAGCTTTAAGGAACAATTCGCATACCAGTCAGTTCACCCATTTTAAAGTGTGCAATTCTATGGCTGTATTCCCAGTTGTACAACCATCACCACGACCAATTTTGGAACATTTTCATCACGCCGACAGGAAAACCTGTACCCATTAGCTCTCACCTCCCGATCCCCACATTCCTGTCCCCAAGCCCCTGGCAACCATGAACCTACTTTCTGTCTCCACGGATTTTCCTATGCTGGACATTTCGTATGAAGGAATCACACAATACACGTCCTTTGGCGACTGGATTCTTTCGCTCCGCATCACGTTCCCAAGGTTCATCTTAACCATCTCCTCACCGATTAGTATTTACTAGATTCCAAGCCTTTGCCTTGATGCACAATGTAAACTTTATGCACAATCCCCCATCTCGTACATACATCCTACGCACACATACGCATTTGCACAAGTATTTATTTATTATGTAGCATAAACTCCTACATATGGACTTGGCTTGATCAAAGGGGTGCGTTGGCAATTTTGATGAATAAACCAAACATCCCTCCATCCAAGCTGTCGAAATCTGTTCCCCAAACAGCAGGCTGTGTGTGAAACAGCTTCGGAGACGGATGCTCGTGCAACAAAGTGAATGCGCTTAATACCACTGAACTGTACACTTAAAATGGCTAAATTGGTAAATTTTATGTTCAGTTTATTTTACCACACACGCACACACATCCACACACAAGAATTACTAACTAGTAACCGGGGGGTAAACTACCAAGGGGTAAAGAGAATGCCAAGGGATATCGGAAGAGACAACACAGGGAGCAGCCACGCCCTGTACGGCGGACGCAGAACGTCCAAGGAAACGTGCTGGGGGCGGGGGCATAAGTGTCACTGGGGCCATTGCACTGCTCACCTCGGTCCATCGCTGGAGACGGCTGAGAGGGGCCCGTGAAAACCAGGAAGATAAACCCCATCCTCCTGAAGGGTTCCTCCAGCGCCCTCTATTGACAGAGCTTGACATTGCGCTGGCTGGCAAAGGAGAAATGTTTGCGGGGTCCCGTCCCAGTATCAACCAACGGTGTGATTCTGGGGCCGAGAGGCAATGCCCTGAGAGCCGGCACAGGGTGGTTGTTAGAATCCAAGGCAATATAATACTATAATAGGTGATTATTAACCTTTATTTTTTTTTTATTATTATTATTATTATTTCTGGACTGACTTGCCTGTAAAATGCTGGAATCCACACCTGTGAACTGGGTCATTAATGAGGCCCCTTCCATCTACATGCCATTTGTGGCTCCTCACGACATCAGAGGGTTACTGCCAAAAAGGGGCAGTGAAAAGAGCGGAGTTTTGAAGTCCAGGCGCTTGGATTCGATTCCAGCTTCCCCTATGTATGGGCGAGTCCTTCCACCCTAATACATAAAGCTTCAGAACTGAAGGAACCAGACCCTGCAAACTTCAGCCAGTGCGGGATGGATGGAGGAAAACGGGGGGCGGGGGCGGTGATCAGGCAGTCTCAGGCAGCCCGGCTCCTTCCAGCTGTGGCCCTGCCATCCCTGGGAGCCGGGAGCCCGGAGCCCCAGTTTCCACTGGTGTCTCTGCATTCAGCCAGCAGACTGGGGAGCGAGAGAGTGTGGATCACGTGGGAGGTGTTTATGGGCCAGGCCTGGAAATGGCTGCACATGGCTGCCACCTGCACGTCCTTGGCCAGCACTCAGTCACATGGCCCCGGCGCAGCTGCAGGGGAGGCTAAGTAGTCCCGTCATATTCCTTGTAGGAAAATGGAACGGGGCTGGGCGGACAGCTAGCCAGTCTCCGCCACGCGCCCCTTCCGAGCTTTGCCACCTGGATCAGTGACCTCGTTTCTTCGAGCTTCAGTTTCCTGCTCTGAAAATAAAGATAACCAACCCCACCACTCCCTCTGGTTGTGAGGAATTCGTGCCATCTAATATGTAGCCATTTGTGCGATAATCACAGCCATTATCAATCCCATCAGAACCGCCTCGTCACCCCTCCCCACCTCCGATTAATTTGCCCAATTTCTCCCCCCAGGCACCAACTGGATGATCGAGATCCTCTGCTTAATCCTAAAGGACGGAGACCCCTCCTGGGTCCGCTCGGTGCCCATCTGGGAGCGGGCACCCTGGTGTGAGACCATCATGGGCGCCTTCAGCCTCCCGGATGACTACTGCAGCCCCCGCCTCATGAGTTCCCACCTCCCCATCCAGCTCTTCACAAAGTCCTTCTTCAACTCCAAGGCCAAGGTGCAGGGGGAGGGAGGGGTGGGAGGTGGGGGGAGAGAGGGCATAACTAACTGATGATGAATTCAGCACGTGTTTATCGAGCATGGCCCACATTCTAAAGGGGAACAGGAAGAGAATAGATGGAATAAATAAGGAAACTATTGACTGTGTCCAAGTAGAAAACTTCACACCCTGAAGGAAAGGGTGAGGGTGAGGGTTAGGGATGGGTCTTGCGGTTATAAGTAGGGTGGTCAAGGGAGGCCCCAGTGAGCATGTCCCAGTTGAGCAAAGACCTGGGAGGTGAAGGAAGAAGCTGGTTTGGGCGGGCGGGCGGGGGGAAGGGCGGAGGCGCAGCGCGTTCTAGGGGAAGAAAATTCCAAGCAGAGGGAAGAGCAGGTGCAAAGGCCCTCGGTGGGTGTGAGGAGCCTGAAGACCAGCAAGAAGGCTTGTGTGGCTGGAACCAAGTGATCAAGGGGGAGAGGAGTGGAAATGAGGTCAGGAAGGTAACGGGACCAAAATGTGCAGGGCCGTGTTGTCTGTGACGGGGACTTGAGCCACGGGGAGGACTCTGAGCAGCGCCTGGAGACTTGGGTTTTCACTGGTGCCCTCTGGTGGCGAGGTGGGGGAACAGCCTGTCAGTAGCAGGGAGGAGGCGAGTTTGGGAGAGTCCAGGAGGGAGGTGCCAATGCAGGTGACCAGGGTGGTGGCCATGGAGGTGAAGAAAAAGGGCTGTATTTTGAAGGTAGAACCCGGACAGTTTGCTGACAGATTGGATGTGGGTGTGGGAGCAACAGATGAGTCAGGGGTGGTGTCTCCAGGGCGTTTGGCTTCAGGAAATGGGAGGATGGGTCTGTCATCAACTGAGATGGGGAAACAAGGAGAGGCTTGGGGGGAAGAGAGGGAGCCCAGCTGTGGCCCTCCACGTCCCAGTGGAGGGTGCCGGGGGCAGTGCGCTAGACGAATCTGGACTTGACAGGAGAGATCTGGGCTGGACACACATAGTTGCAATTTGTAGGTAGATAACAAGATGAATCATCAAAGCCAGGGTCACCGAGGAGGCGCGTGTAGACAGAGACGAGATGGGGACTGCAGTCCAGGTGTCCCCAAGACCACCCTCCGGCTCTGTGATCCACTAGAAGGACTCGGAAATCAGCAAAACTGTTAGGCTTACAGTTACTATTATCGCAATGAAAGGACGGAGCAGAGGGGCCCCGACGGGTGTGGCTCAGTGGATTGGGCATCATCCCACAAACTGCAAAATTACCCATTCGATTCCCAATCAGGGCACATGCCTGGGTTGTGGGCGAGGTCCCCGGTTTGGGGGTTCAGGGGGCGTGTGATGGGTATCCGATTGATGTTTCTCTCACGCATCGATGTTTCTCTCCCTTCACCTCGCTCTCAAAATACGTAAATAAAATCTTTATAGACACACACACACACACACACACACACACAATCGACAGAGGGAAGAGGCACATGGGGCCAGCAGAGACCCGGTGCCAGCTGCCATTGTCTGTCCCAGGGGACTCGCGTGGATGGCACTTTTTCCTCCCCGCAATGACGTGGGACAACAAGCCTAGGGTGTTGCCCACCAGGGACCCTCACCCGAGCCTTGGTGTCCAGAGTTTTTGTGGGAGGTTGGTCACATATGCATACGTAGCTGACTACTGTGTGGCTGACCTTGATCTTGGGGAAGGAGGCAGCTGACAGGAAAGGGCCTATCGGAGGGGACTGGAGGGGGCTTGGTTGCAGACTGTAAACCTGGTAAACAGATTGCAGCCAGGTAAACGGGGCCTCGAACACCAGGCCCAGGGGCTGGGACCGTCCTGGGGCGCTGGAGAGCCAAGGAGGGCGGGGCCAGCTCTGGGGGAAAAAAGACCCTCTGGGGCTGTGTGGGGGTTGGGGGGCCAGAGAGGAGGCTGGGACCTCGGGTCCGGGAACAGGAAGAAGAGGCAGCTTCTCTTCTGTTTCAGTCAACACCTCTCACCCTGATCTCCTCCAGCCAGACTCCATCCCTTTCTCATCCACTCTTCGTTGCCTGAAGCCAAACTGTCCGTCCACCTGACCCAGAAACAGCCCCTCTCTCCTCCTAGAATGTGGTTGGAGGGAGCTCTCCCCGTCCTCTGTCTGGGGTGAGGTGGAATGATCTGAGCTACCAGAAGCTGGGAAGTCCCCTGAGAAGTCTACCCTGAGGCCCCTCTGCTGCAGGGTCAGAAGAGTGGGGCTCAAGCACACAGCCTCAGAGGCTGGGGTCCTGGCCATGTCTGACACCTTCTCCCCTCTCCCTGACACGCACATACAGGTGATTTACATGGGCCGGAATCCCCGGGATGTGGCCGTGTCGCTCTATCATTACTCCAAGATCGCCGGACAGCTGAAGGACCCCGGGACACCTGACCAGTTCCTGCAGAACTTCCTCAAAGGCGAAGGTGAGGACAGAGGAGGGAGGAGAAGGGGAGAGGGGCCGAGATACGAGGCGTTATAGAGCCGCAGGTCAAGAAAAAGAGAGTGAGAGAGACAGAGGGAGAGAGGGAGACCAGGAAACGGAGAGAGAAACCAAAGACCATGAGAGACACAGAAACGGGGAGGAAGCACCAGAGAGAGGCTGAGGCGGAGTAAGCCAGAGACGGGGAGAGAGAGAGAGAAATGAATGCAGAACAAGATGGAGACAGAAAGAGAAAGGGACACCAGGCACCAGATGTGGGGGGCTCGTGGGAGGGGCCACGTGGGGCTAGTTAGGTCCCTCTGAGCCCTGGCGGGGTGGTGCTGTTGTCTGGCCCTCACCCCTCCGCCCCTCTGCCCGCAGTGCAGTTCGGCTCCTGGTTCGACCACATTAAAGGCTGGATTCGGATGCAGGGCAAAGAGAACTTCCTGTTTATTACCTACGAGGAGCTGCAGAAGGTGATTCCCCGCCCCCACCTTGCCCAGTAGCCCCCAGCTCCTCCCCGACTCACGCCTGCCACTTCCCCTCCCTAAGACCACTCTGCTGCAGAAGCACCACGTACTGGGGCGACAGCAGTGAACAGAACAGGGTCCCTGAGCCTGTGAGCGGGAGAGGGACCATGGATGAATAAGTCAAATAGGTGGCCGTGGGGGAGAAGAGCTAAGGACAAAAGGAAAGAGGGAGTAAGGCAAGGAATGTATGGGTGAGATTTTAAGTAGGGTGGGAGAGGAGGCCTCCAGGAGAAGGTAACACTTAAGCTAAGCGAGGATCAGAAGGAGGAAAGGGAGCCAGGGAGACATCTGGGGAAAGTGTCCCGGCCGGACAGACCAGCCAGTGCAAAGGCCCTGGGGCCATAGTGTGCTCGATGTATTCCAAGGAACAGAAGGAGGCCCTCCTGGCCCAGTGAGTGGGGGTAGGGTGGGAAGTGAAGGCAGACAGTAAGGACTTTGGCTTTTCTCTGAGTAGGTGGGAGCCCTGGGTGGGTTCTGAGCAGGGGAGGCGATAGGATCGACGGCATCATGTGAAACCATGGCATGTGGAAAGTGAACTTCATTGGCGGCTGTGACCTGAAAGGCAGAGGGAAGCAGCGGAAGGAATCAACTTTGGCGTTAGACTGGGATCCTGTCTGGACCCCAGCAGGCATAACCTGGGACAGGCACCCGGGAGAGAGACGCCTTCTGGCCGGAACAATCAGGAAGGGCTTCCTGGACGTAGGCGCCATGCAGAATGCCCGTGGCTTTATCCAGCTGCAAGGTGGATGCTGGGCTTCTAGCTGGAACGATCCACAGTGAACGTGCTCAGCCCTTCTAGGTTTTTAGCAAAGACCTGTCCCGAGAGCCCCAAAGCCTGGGAAGCTCCCGATATGTGTCCCTTCACCAACGGCCCCAGATCTGTTCCCTTCGGTGTGTGCACTTTGTGCATTTTTTGTATTCTCCGCCCTGTTGGTACTTCTTGTAACGGAAAGAGGTTGGATTTTGGTGGCCAGTGAAGCAGTTAAAATCTCTCAGAACCTCAGAGGTCTCATCCTTAAAATGGGTGAAAAATGGGTGAAAAACAGCTCACGCAGCGCTGTTGTAAGGACCACAATACCTGGCACTGCCATACTGTAACCACCTGACCAGGTTAGTTACCAGAACGTTAGCATAGCATGTAAAGTAAGAGTGATCAGGTTCTGAGCGAATGCCTATCGGATTAGTAATAACGGAAATGGCAAATGCCATGCACCAAACGCTACACACGGGTTACCTATCTCATTTAATCCTCCCAAAGTGCAGCCAGGTGAGCTACAGTGAAATTGCTGACATTTGGTCATTTTATATGGCTCATCCCAGTATTATTATTATCCCTGTTTTAAGAGGTGGTAACAGCCCTGACCAGTGTGGTTCAGTTGGTTGGGCATTGTCCTACAGAGCAAAAGGTCGTCGGTTCAATTCCCGGTCGGGGCACATGCCTGAGTTATGGGTTCAGTCCTTGGTCGGAGCGTGTGCGAGAGGCGGTCTATCAATGTTTGTCTCCCTCTCTTTCTCCCTCCCTTCCCCTCTCTCTAAAAATAAACAAATAAATAAACGAAGAGGAGGAAATGGGGGGTTTATAACCTAGAGAGTCTTGGCAACTTGCCTGTGGACCCCTTGAGTTGTTTCTTTTTTTTCCACCCTGGTAAATTTCTTGTGATGGAAAGGTCCCGAAAAGATTTCGGCATTACCCCTCCCCCGTCTTTTTCCATCCAGCTTTATTCTCCAAACCCAAAACTGGGCCATGGCGCCTGACGGAGCTTCTGGGCTGCCCCTGGGTGTGAGGGACTGCCAACTTGTTAGAATTTCTGGGACACGTCAGTGGTTCAGAGGATGAAGGGCTGGGCGGTTATGAAACCAGGAATGACCTGGAAAATTGGGGCCGTGGGGTTGGCGGAGCTGACCAGAAGGCTGACCGTCCCGGGCTCAGATCGGGGAAGGCAGAGGGGTAGGGGGAAGGACTGTGTGGCCCTGGACAAGTGTCTTCCCCTCTCTGAGCCTCCATTTACCGATTGGAGAGACCGACACCTCCCTGCAAGGCTATGGGCAGGATCAGCGCAGATATACCTGCGGGGCCTGGGCCAGAGCTTGGTACACAGCAGGTGCTCCATCCACAGTGACTCGGACCATCGTGGTCACAGGGAGGAGGTCCTTGCACTGCATCTGGATGGGGAGTGTTGCCAGGTGGGGAAGGGGGGTCGCAGGGCCTTCCTGGCAGCCCCATGCCGAGAACAGGGAGGACAGTGCAGGGGAGGGTGCATCCCCCGAAAGGAGGGGTGGAGAGTACCTAGGAAGGGCCACCACAACTGTCCTTGAAAGCCAGGCCTGGGCACTGGGACTCTTGTCCCCAGGCACTAGGGAGCCACAGGAGGGCTGGGAGCGGGCCCAGATCTGGGGGATGGGAGGGGGGCGGGGGCTGGAGGCGGGGAGGCCAGGGAGGAGGCGGGGCAAGGGCGCATAGGGAGAGAGTT
>PVJD01018985.1:0-12918 GCA_004026545.1 Mormoops blainvillei | reverse complement strand
CCATTGATCTGTGTGTTAGTTTTATTTTCATTGCTTTGGTCTATACAAAAAAACCAATAACCAAAAACATAAAGCGATAATAAAACTCTCTGCAGGGACCTCTCCGAGCCCCCATACCCATGTGCAAGAGGTTGGGGGGTGGGCTGAAACAGGAAGGGGAAGAGAAAGCCCCTCACCGCACACCAGAGGGGTCAGCCAAGAGCACTTCTGGGGTCAGGTAGGGCAGTCGTGTGTGGGTAGGACGGGAGTGTGAGGGAGCTGTCCCCAGACCTCCACCCGGGAGGGGGTCAAAGCCAACTGAGCACCGTGGGGAGGGAAGCAGGCAAGGTCCTGGAGTGGGGGACTCATTCTTCACATCACTGCCCCATCTCCCTGCACAGTCCCTGAACTTTTCAAGAGTAGCTTTGGATTCTGGGGCCTCGGGCCTTGAACCTGGATCCTGAAGACCCCAGGGGTTCAGGACAGTTGGTCGGGTGGAGTTCAATGAGAAAATCAGACCCAGAGAAGGAACCAAAGCCCTGTGGGCCCAGGCAGCTGGAGACAGGCAGCCGGGGCAGGGAGGCGGGGGCAGAATCTAAAGCTTTAGTGGCCACAGGGTTGGGGAGCGGATATTGGGCCGCCGTTGACCCACAGCCCACAGGAGAAAAGCAGGAACATGTCACCATCCCAAGAAAGACCCTATGGAGGCACGGGGTTCGGCAGGAAGTCATGGCCCTGGTCCCCCAGGCTCAGGCACTTTTCTGTCTTCCCCATCGTCTGCACCGAGAGCCTCTCAGATGAGGAGCTGCACCTGGGGAATGGGGCAGACACAGAGGGTTCAGGGCAGGCCTGGGTCCCCTAGAAGCGCATGCCATTCCCACGTCACCCACAGGAGGGGCAGGACTCCGTGTCCCCAGTAAAGATAAAAGAGTTAAGGCAGGACAAGGCACGCCTCCCTTGGGGGAGCTCAATACCAAAAGGCCCCACGCTCCTTCTCTCCCAAAAGGAGCCAGGGTTTCAACAGAAACATGAGAGGCCCTCTGGGAGCGGGGGCCTCTGGAGGGAAGGGGAAGTGTGGCTCAGCAGCCCATAGGCAGCAGGGCGGCTGCAAGGCGGGAAGTGCCATACCGAGGTGGAGCGGCTAGGCCAGCATGTGGTCCGCAGTGGGGTACGGGGGCCGGAGGCCATCGCTGTAGGTGTCAATGGGATAGTCCCCATCCATGTCCATGTGCATCTCCATGGGGTCCAGGGGCACGTCACTTGAGTACATGGGGCGGTAGGTGGCATCCATGTCTGGGAAGGAGAAAGGGGACTCTGTCCGAGGTCCACAGGCCACGCTGTGGGGGTATCTGGGCAGCCCTCAGCCACCTCCTCTCCCTCTGTTGAACCCCAGTGGACCTGACCCGCCTCCCTAAACTCCCACGTCAGGGGACCTGACAGGAGCTCGTGTGGGTGCTAAGCAGCAGCCGCCACTGGGCCTTTGGTCCTGGAGACACAGTGCCCCTCACCGACCACCCCCCACCCCCTCCTCCGCTCTCTAGGGTCCCGAGAACTCTGTGCCCACTTACCATCTGCGTAAGGTTCATTGATGGGGATCATGCTCTGGGCCTGAGGAAGGAGACAGAGAGAAGCACTGAGGGAGGGGGAAGGGTGGAAAATACAGGGGTTGCGGGTGGACAGCTAGAGATGCTTCTATAAAGGGGGCCAGGGAAAAGCAAAGACCCCCTAAGGGAACAGAAGATGAAATGGGGTTACCCAGGACCCTGATAAACTCCTCTCTTCAGGCACCCCCCCAGGGGAAGGGTCCCACCAATCATGCTTGGGGGCACCCACAGAATAAGAACAGCCCTGGGAAAAGGACTGGAGGGGAGAGGACTCAAGAATGGCTGCCACTCCCTGGCTGGTGTGGCTCAGTGGATCGAGCGCCGGCCTGACCACCCCAAAGGTCACCGGTTCGATTCCCGGTCAGGGCACATGCCTAAGGTTACAGGCCAGGTCCTGCCTCAACACTTTATATGAGTCTGGGTAAAATTAAATTGCCATTTTGGTTGGTCAAAAACAGATAGGTGGTTCAACCTACTCTTTCCATCTCCTGAGAATCGTCATAAACAATCCAATTATAAAATAAAAACCTACGAAGTTGCCAGGATGGTACGAGCCCCCATAAAAGTGCTGTCCCTGTGCAATGCACACACCCTTAGGCTACAGCCCAACCTGGGATACTCACAGCCTCCCAGGCAGCTGGGTCGTGCTTGAAGAGGGAGTTGGTAAGCTCCACGGACACGCGCTTCCGGTAATCTGGGTTCTTGTCCTCGGAGATTCGGAATAGGACAGCCGCAGCATAGGTGGCTGCACAGAGGGGAAAGGCCGAGTCAGTCGCCTGCCTCCACCCTGGCTGGGGGGACAAGCCCCAGCGCCCTCCCTTGCCCGCAGCACAGCCTCTCACCGGTGCCCTCGTTGCGGGAGTGCAGCAGCTCCATGAGTGGGGACGAGGCTCCCTCAGCATCAATGGCGTCAGCCGCCTCCTTGTCCTGGGCCAGCTCGCACAGGACCCCAGCAGCCACACGCTGGATGTTCTCCACCGGTGAGTACAGCAGCTGCAGAGAGGGGGCACAGGGTAGGGCTCAGGCAGGTGGGCGGCACGCCGTGGAGCCCCGCCCACCTCTGCCTCCCTTTTCTGGGTTTAACCCAAGTTCACACTAGAAGGTGTAGAAAGTCTAAGAAAAGTATGACCACACGGGAAAGAAAGCCAGGCACAGGTCCCCCCCCAGACTGGGGTATTTCCACTGGGTTTTCACTAGTCATCTGTATATCCTACTTTTCCACCTGACATAGCATTTCCTATATTATTAAAAACTTTTCCTAGAAGTCCGAGTTCGCACGGATGCTCAAGAAAGAAAGAGAATGCTACAAAGCAAAACAATATCCACACCACATCGACCACCTACCCCAAGGCCACCAACCTCCCCAGCTCAGCAGTGGGGATAAGCAGGGGCTGGGGGGACCTCTCCTGCCCACCTGCCCCAGACTCACCTGCACAAACAGGGGGATGGTGTTGAGCCGGAAGATCTCCATGCGGTTCATGGGGTCCCGGGCGAGGATGTGCAGGGCTCCAGTGCAGCCCTCCTCAATCTCCTCCATCCTCACGCCATCCTGAACAAGATGGCGCATTGGGGCATGGTGACAGGTAACCCTTGGATGTGGCCTCCCAGCCCCCAACACTCTGACGAAACCTCGCTGGTCCTTAGGGGAGCACCCACCCATTGCAACTTGCCTCCCCAGGTACACACCCCCATGCACACACGTCCACACAGAGGACATCCTGGCCCGCGAGGAGGGCAGCCACAGGCACCGTCAGCTCACTCACCGTGTAGGGCTGCTGTGTGCCGGCAGCCACGTGGCGCTGCGCATCCTGATGGGCCTTGACCAGCAGCTGGACGAGGCGGGGAATGACCGCTGCCTCCTGCAGCGGGGCATGGTTGGCTGGGCACAGGGCCAGGTTCCTGATCAGGCCGATGGTTGCCTGGCAAGAAAATGGACGGCAATCGGTCATTTCTTGGGTGTCTGGAGGATCCCAATTTCCCAGCATCATCTCCTCCTCCCCCATCATATCTCCAGTCCCTCAGGCCGTGCTGGACGCGCTGGAAGATCTCCAGAGAATGAGGCCACCCCAGCCCATGTCCTTTATTCCACAGGATCTGTGAATTCTCATCTGTCTAACTCTAATAGCCCCTGTTAAAATGATACCCTATTCTAGAACATTCTGCCAGCCCCCATGCCCTGACTCTCTCACCCTTATCCCTTCTCTTACTTCCACCCTCAGAGACAACAGTCACGCTTACTTTTCTGATAGTCCCCAGACCCTGGTTATCAGGGAGTCCTTGCTACGGTCAACCCCAAAGCCTCTTTCTTTGTGATGCTCATACAGTAATCAGTCCCCAGTGGGGCCGTGGGCTCCTCCCCAGGGTCCCCTGACCCCCAGGAGCCACTTCTGGCCTCCCAGGGTCCCTCAGGGTCTTGAGATGCAATTTGTCATCTTATTTGATTCTCAGAACAAGGAGCCTGGAGAGCAGGGATGAAAACCACATGAGCGGTGAGGACATGAGCACAGGGTAGACGAACTGCCACGGTTACCTGTCAGTTAGCTGCTGGGTCAGGACGCAAACCCTTCCCCTGGCTGAGGCTTGCCGCAGGCACCAAGCCCAAGGAGGGGTCATGAGCTGCCCTTTTTAGTCTCACTAGCAATTTTTTTTTAATGTATACAATCACTTACAGTCACTCTTACCTGTACGGTTAAATTGTCTACAATGTAGCCCATGCTAGCTGGCTCCCCTAAGAAGACCCTACCCCCTCGCACCCTGGACTCCCTGTGGCATATACCAGGTATCCCCCAGAATCCTCTCTATCCCTTGTCCTTTTTAGCATCACCCCTGAGTTTTAACAGACACATGGCCCTCTGACACATGACACACTGCTGGCCTCTTTGCACCTTCAAGTAGCCAAATGACCAAGTTCCAGGGTGTGGGTTAGGGTAACATGTCCCACTTCCTGGTCACTGCCAGCCTCCCACCTTTCTGGGGCGAGAATGCGTGGGCAGGAGCTGTACCCCCAACCATTGCTACGAGCACGGCTCTCTCACTCAGACCCTCGTGCATAAGAGGCGAGCTCTACGGACCAGCGGCAAAACCGAGAAGCTTGTTAGAAACTGCAGAACCTCACCAGCCCCCCGGCCAAAGGCTACTGAGTCAAAACCTGCTGTTTAACGAGACAGCCCAAGGTGGTCGTGTGCACATTCAGCCTTTGCAGCTCTGCCCTTGCGGATGGCTGAGCGAGGAGAAAACACGTTCTGGGTCTCAGGAGCAGAGCCGCTGTGTAGGTCTAAACCGCTCCACGAGAGGGGAATGAATTCTGTCTTCGGGCCTCTCTGCCGCAGCTGTGCTGTCTATGCGGCTACAGCACCCGCTCCTGACATCAGGGCACTCCCTGCCCCGGCCTAACTCCCACCACAGCTGAGGTTGTACCTTCACCAGTGGCCACTGGTTGGGCTGATTGAGCAGCTTGACAATGGCTGGGATGCCATAGTTGAGGCGCACGGAGTTCTGGGCCATCTCGGCCTCGGGGTGGCGGCTGGTGAGGTGGCGCAGCGCACAGACAGCAGGCTCCGTGATGTCGTCCTTGTCGCCGGCACGCAGGATGGCGTGGACGAGAGCCTCCACGCCGCTATTCTGCGTCACCAGCGTCTTGTTCTTGCTGTTGTTGCATGTCAGGTTGGACAGCGTGCCCGTGGCGCAGGTGAGGACGTTGACGTCGTCCACGCTCAGCTGGTTCACCAGAATCTTCAGCACGCTCTCCAGTCCCTCCTAGGGTCGGGGGAAGGCAGTGATGTGTGAGAGAGGCTCCCAGCGGCTCCCACGTGTGGCTGGGGGGAGCGAGATGACCTGACAGGGTCAGAAGCCCGGTCGGCTGATACACAATGGGTCCTGCCCACGCGCCAGGGCACCTTCACCCCTGTGATCCTGCCGACGCCTGTATGAGAGCAGCGCCCCCCTGTGGGGCGAACGAGACGCAGAGAGGTTGTGTGGCTTGCCCTTGGACCCACAGCTGGGAGGCTGGATCTGAACCCCAGGCCTGTGTCTAAGCTCCACGCCCCTTCCTCTAGCTCCCTGCTCCTCCTCTGCACCCTGGGACCCAGGCAGAGCCCCACTCCGGCCAAGGGCAGCCCTCAGGCCAGGAGGAAATTGAGGAGGAGGCCACAGGCTTCAGTGGCCCAGCCGAGCCATTTGTACACGCTTCTACCTTTCTGGGTCTTCACGGCTGCCCCCTCAGGGATCCCCACGCCAAGTCCACTTTCGGGAAGCCTCACTTCTCCCGGCGTGGGGGAGGGGCATGTGGGCCATGTGGTGGGACAGGAGAACCCCAGGTTCTGGGGACAGACAGCCCTGGGTTCACATCCCAGCTCTGCCGTTTCTTAGCTGTGACCAAGGGCCTTCGTTAACTCCCCGAGCCTCTGTGTCTTCATCTAAACACCTGTGGCCCGCATTCTACCGCCAGGTGTTGCAAGGAGTCAACAAGACAGTGTCCAAGAGTCCAGCACACAGCAGGTGCTCGTTACACAGCCTATGGACGGGACTCTCAGGAATGGTAGGTTGTAAGGAGGGACCAAGGGACTTGTCCTGAAACTGTTTTTTTTCCCCTTAAATTGTGTTTTCAGCCACTGGGGCCTCCACGCTGTCTCTCAGCACCCTGCTGCTCCCCACCCCAGAGTCTAGGTCAAAGCTGTCTCCCTGGTACCACCTGAAACCCAGCTGAGAAAATCAGCCCCCTTCATGGATTCCCCTTCCTGAATTCCTAATACAAGTTAGAGCCTCAAGCTGAAGGGATGAGGGCCTTCAGGGTACTTCCAGCCTCAGCCGCAACAGGGTAAGATCCAGAGGCCTTCGGCCTCCCACGGCTCCTAAGGCCAGCCTCCCAGACTGGAGGCTGGACGTGGTAAGACAGGAGGACAAGGGGGCTAAAGAGGAGAACCAGGCCGGAACAGTTCCCTCACCTGCTTGGTGGCCACGTCAGAGAGGTTGCGCAGGGTCCAGAGGCAGTTCTGCACGAGGCGTGGGCTGTTGCTTGTCAGGTGTTTCCCCAGAGCCTGCATCCCGCCTGCGGTGCGGGGGGTGGGGGGTCATGTCAGCCACAGGGGAGTACAGCTAACAGAGCCTGGCCGCTAGACCGGGCGCCCCCCGGCCCTCCTAGCCACATGGGCCTCCTGCATAGGCCACGTCACTCACCAGCCTCCACAATGGCAGGCTTATTGCTGGGACACACCGACAGCACCTTGAGCACGCGGCTGGTGGTCCAGAGCAGTTTCTCATAACTGTAGTTGCGCATGATCTGCACGAGGGCCTGGGGTCCCCCATTGGCCAAGATGATAAGCTACGAGGAGAGGGGGAGAATGAGTGTATGACAGATGGGGAATATGACAACAAACAAGGAAGGGAAAGGGGGGTGACAGAGCTGCCATTACCGAACTTCCCCTAAAACCTGAATAGATTCTGTGACTATGAAGTAAGTCAAAATCTTGAAAAAAGGATAACACACAATGCTGGCAGGGATGAGGTGAAATTGTACTAACAAACATCACCACTGATGGCACTGTGAATAAAACAGTCATTTTGGAAAGCACTCTGCCAATCGGGATAAAAGCCTAGAAATATTAAAAACTTTAGCCCTGCTGATGGAAAATTTTCCACTGTTTAGGAAAAACCTGTGTGCCCAAAGATGTTCATTCCAGTATTGTTTACAAAGCTGGAAATACAGGAGCAATTCAGATGCCTTCCCTCAAAATAAATCTGGGGCCTCCACTTAACGAAACATTATTTGCCATTATAAAGGATGGTTCTGAGGACAACATAACAAAAAAATATTTTTAACGTCACATGCTACGACTACTGCTCTGCATACAATGCCCACAGGGTAGCACTGTAGGACGCACATCAAAAGAACAATGGTTGTGTGAGGATAATGAACATTTTTGCTTCTCCTTATCCTCAAAATAGTCGGTTGTATAGTAAAATAATTGCACATACGCATGTATTTAACCCGGAAATGGCCAGGAAGCGGTGGTCTGAGGCCGCAACGGTCAGACGGAAGGTGATATAACGGTGGTCTGCGAGTCTTGGTCGGGGGCAGGGAGGGGCCCACCTTGCTCTCCTGGTTGCCATAGGCCAGGAGCTGCAGGCAGTCGGTGGTGATGGCCAGGAACTTGGGGTTGTTCTTGTTGAGCAGGGGCACCATCTTCTGTAGCCCATCAGCCAGGCGCACCGCCATCTTGGCGCCCTCCTGGTTGAGCAGCAGGTTGTGCAGTGTGGTGATGGCGTAGAACAGGACCGACTCCACGGGGGAGCTGGGAGGGCGGGCAGGCAGCTAGGTGAGCGGCGTCCCGGGGTCCTGGCATAAATCTAGGCCGCCTCCCCCCGAAAGCCTTCTCCGGTACCAACACCCCAGGGAAAAAGCCCTTTGCTAAAATCTCATTGTCCCTGAAGCCCCGCCCACTTTTAGGCACAATGCAAACAGCACCTGTCCTCTGCACACTGGGACCGTGACGCCTCCTGCTCCTAGGCTCCCAGCCTGGAGCTGAGCAGAGAGTAGGTCCCCTTCACACCTGTCCCTACTATGTAGAGTGACTAATACGTGGGAGACCACACGCTAGAGAGGCCTGCAAAGGGCTCAGAAAGGCGTGAGATCAGTATCTACCCTCAAGCAACTCACCACCCAGTACAGGGATGAGGAAAGAGGCCAATCAACAGTGCAAGGCCAGAAAGATGAAGGTGGTGAGGAAACATGCTGTTCCCTCCCCTGGAGTACTCTTCCCTTCATTTACGACAGTCTGACTCCACTCATCCGTCCACCCTGCCTTTAGAGTCAACAGCTGCTCAGAGGTCTGAACGATCTCAGAGACCTCTCTTGCCCTAGTCGATACTGTAGCCTCGTAACTAACCTGCTTGCAACATGAGCAACTAAGCACCAAGGCTGGCTGTGGTTCTGCACCTGGCACATGGTAGGTGCTCAATGAGTGTTGTTTGGAAGCCCAGGGAAGAGAGGGGGAAGGTCAAGTCAGGGAGGCCCTGGGCCCCCACGGTGGGTAAGGGGTAGGTACCTGAGCATGCGAACCAGGGCGGGGATGCCTCCAGACTTAAAGATGGCAAGCAGCCCCTCGCGGTGGTGGGAGAGGTTGTGCAGGATGCTGGTGGTGCAGCGGGCCGTGTCCAGGTCACTGGTGTTCTGCATGGTACGCACGACAGCTGCCACCAGCTGGGGAGAGCTCATCAGGGCCCGCCGCGACGCCTCCTTCTTTGACAGCTGATTCACGATCATGGCCGCCTTGGTCACTACCACCTGGAGGAGTGGACGCGAGGATGGAAGTGAGCAGATCTGCCAGGTCCAGCTGCCACTGAGAGAAGGAGGTGACCAGGAGACCCCTGCACAAAGCTCATAGGGACCCAGGGCAAACTCTTCCTGCTGAAGGGGCTCTGGGTCAATGGCCTCCCTCTATCCCAGGCAGGGCCCTCCCCTGTGGACACCTGACCTCTCCCTTCCCTGTCTGCCCCCACCCAGCTCGGCCCCTCACGGACCGGGTCCTCATCGTTAAGCAGTTTGGTGAGCTCGGGCAGGGCCCGGGTGGCCAGCTCGGCGTCATCCTGGTAGTTGATGAGATGTACAATGGCCGACTTGAGCAGCTGGGATGGCTCGGCCAGCCGCTGCAGGTTGGTGGTCTGCCCCTCCACCTGGGTGGCCAGCAGTAGCGAGCTGTCCTCCCCTGTCATGCCAGGACACATGGCCTCCCGCACGCGCTTAGCTCGGGCTGTTGTGGACATCTGGTACTCCAGGTCACCTGGGGACCAATGGACAGGGACTGAGCTCAGCAGGCCGGCAAGGGGAGCCTGAGAGGCAGGGCAGGCTGTGCAACCAGCCCACCGGGATCCTCTGGGCCGCCTCCCAACCCAACCAAAGGCCCAGCACACCGCCCACACTCCGCCTCCAACCAGTGACCTGGGGGAGGTCACCGTCACCTCCGTGATGTCTTCTATAAAATGGGGTACCATCTGTTCTGTCTACCACAGGGAATTCTTATGAGAATTAAAGGAGATAATAGTCGTGAATTGCTCCAAAAAAGATTCATGTGTCTGGCACATCTCACTACAGACATGTTAGTGACTGTTGTTATTAGGAATGGCTAACATTTTTTGGAGTATTTATTATGTACCTGGCAGGGAATTAGGAGTTTTTCTTGTATTTTCTCATTTAATCTTACAACAACCCTGTAAGGTAAGTACTATTATTATCATCTCCACTTTATAGGTGGAAGAACTGAGTCAAAGAGGGGTAACAGCGACCCAAGTTGGGATCTGAACTCAGACGATCTGACTCCAGAGCCCAAGCCCCGACTGTGTCCCTCCCTTAACAGCCGGTCAAGGTCCAATGAGACAGCCTGCTTCACTTCAACCCTGAAATCTCACTGATTCTAACTGTACCCTCATCACCCCCAAAGGAGGCAACTCTCCCATCATACGGACAGGCAAATCAGGACTCCGGAGGCAGTAGACACCCAGTGTCATACAGCAGAACAGAGAACGAAAGTCAGGACAGCGGGTTTCAGAAAGCAGGAAATGGGTTCTCAGCGCAGGCTCCAGGTTCTGCCTCCTGGGTGGACCTGGGAGTCCCACAGATAGCTGCCCAGTCTTCCCAGGCAGCCCTGCCCTGGCCAGCGTCCAGGTGCCCCAGGGAGAGGGAGGCAGAGTTTCCACCCTCCAATTAATCGGGGAGGAGACGTTGCCCTGGTTTTCCCACCTGAATGCTGGTGATGCATCTACATCCCTAACCTCCAGGGCTGGGTCAGTCACTTCACCACCTGGCCCTGGCCCATTTCCATGTCAGCATGTTCCACATGCCAGTCTTGATTCCTCCCCGCCCCCACACCAACAGCTCTCAGGCCTGAGAACTGCGCTTCTTCTACCAGAGCTGGGGCTCTGCCTCCCCGTGAAACTTGAAGGTCCTAGAACAAAAGGACGATGCATTTCCACAGCCCCTGGGTAACTGAGGGCTGTAGTGACACCTTCTCATCATACTGTAAATGTGCAGAGCGCAAAGGCTGTGTCTCTTCCTTCAGACTGGGGGGCAGGGTCTACGCCTCCCCTCCATTCTAGAGGTTCGCAAAGAGCAACCTGCCTCCCTCCCAGGCTGAGGCATCCTAAGGCAGCTGTGCCTCCCCCCTCGGACTGGGAGGCCCCTACATCCACCTCCTTTGCCCCTGACCCCCCTGCAGGGTCCCGCCTGGTTTTTGGCTGGAGTATTCCCAAGGAATAGTGGCCAGGGCTCCCGACCTTGGCTCTGAGGCACCCCCTGGGTGTAGGCGGTGGTCTTCTTGACGGTGTACTGGCGTCCGCAGGCCTCTTCCTCCTCCATGATGCCCTTGCTGCTGACCGAGGGCACGCAAGTGTTGGCGCCCGAGTGGATGCCTGAGTCGTAGGTATATGTCTGTTGCCACTCCGTCACCTTGATGGGCTGTTCAATCAGGTTCATCACATCCATGGTGGCTCCTGGGGACACAAAGAAGGGCAAGAAATCAGCTGGCCCCACTGGGGCATCCCATTGGCTGGCCCAGCCCCTGGCTCCCCAAGGCAAACCCAGAGGCCCCAGTGGACTGTGGTGGAGGGAGTGGGGGGCTAGAAGGGCACCAGACCCAGGTATGACCCCGTGTGAGTCCTGTGCTTGCATCCCCGTGTGAGTCCTGTGCTTGCATCCTTGACCTCCAGCCAGGGTGGAGTGAACCCCATGGAGTGGAGGGCAGTAGGAAGCTAGACGCCCCAACCCGGCCCTGGTCTCCCCCCCCTTGCTGACCCTCCCCATCACTCCCAGGGCAGAGCGCACTCAGGGACTCCAGCGGCTCCCGGGGTCCAGCAGACCGGCCCGCACCACTGGGGCTCCCCAGGAAAGGTTGCTGGAGATGAGGTTGCTGCACCAGAGACCGGATGGTCAGGCAAGGAAGCGGTCAGAAAGGTCTCTCTGGGAAGCTGGGGAGGCTGCTGAAAGTGGCCAAAGGCACCCCAAGGCCCCTCAGGATCTCACTTCTGCAGATGGTGCCTGATCACAAGGGCCCCCAGGGGCCCAGGGCCTAAGACGCCCCACTCTCTCTCCAGTACCCCAGCTGCTGGGAACCTTTCCCAGAATTCTGAGTCCCACCGATAGCTTCAAATTTCAACCACAGGCTACCAGGGAGATTCGCCTGTCCGCTGAGGCTCAATGTCCCCATCTGTCAGATGGGGTGGCACCACCTCCCCAGCAGGTTGTTGTGAGGACCGTATTTGTAAAGGACCCAGCACGGTGCCTGGCTCACAGTAGGTACAGATGTTGGGGACAGTGGCCGCGTATCAGTACACCTGCTGGCCTCCCCGAACGCAGGCCAGGGACAAGGTGCGTGGCGGGCCTCGGGGTGGTCACTGTCATTCGGGCGCCCCTCCCTCTCTCTGCAGAGACTAGGGCAACTGGAGGGTAGTGAAGAGTTGGGCCCTACTCTGTCCCAGGGAGGTGAATCCCCACCCACTGTCGGGCCCCGTCTTGGGAGCCAACCCCCGGCGTCGGCGCAGGCAGGAGAGGCGACGGGAACTGCCCCAGCGAGGGCCGACCTTGTGCCGGGCCTGTCACGAACAAGCCATCCTCGCAAGTGGATCTCGAAGCACACGCTCGGCCTTCTCATTCACAGATGTGCAAACTGAGGTTCCACCAGGCGAGGGGGCACAGCAGAGAAAGGGCAGAGCCAGGACCAGGCATACGCACAAGAGACACCCAAGTCTGCAGCAGCCCTGCATACCCAGGGTGGCCTCCGTCAGCAAAAAGACCACGGGCTGGTCCACCCATGAGGCTGGGCAGCACCCAGCAGCACCTTATACCAGTTGTGTGGGGGAACCAGGTGAGAGTGAGGGAGGGGTGGCTGGTGGGTGCAGCCTGGCCCCACCCCAGAAACAAAGATCACCAGGGCTATGTCTTCCCAGTGAGGACTGGCTGGTGCCACCCTCAAGGAGAAAAGGATGACAAATGGCCCTTCAGGTTTCACTGCCTTTTATGGTGACACCTGGCTCCTCCCCTGCCCCTGAGCACACCTGGAACAGGCAGAGGCAGGAGTGGGCCAGCTCACAGAGCCTCTCTCCCCTCCCCCCATCACATCACCAGGAGTGACTCAGAGTTTCGGGCGGCTAAACAGAAGCAGGCCCAGAACGCCAGACAGTCCGCTTGGTGCCACCAGATGTGCCAGCTGCTTCCCAGGCACTGACCAAGTATGGCTATTTCAGGGGGAGTCCCCGTTCCCCCCAGCCACGCTGCCTTCCTTGGACAGAGAGAACAGAGGAGAGTTGGGGAGGTGCAAGCCTGTCACAGAAGCCAGAGAAGGTGAAG
>PVJD01018984.1:0-12916 GCA_004026545.1 Mormoops blainvillei | reverse complement strand
GTGCTCCCTGAGTTGGCCTGGGGGTGCAAGGCTCTGGGGGTCCCCTGTGGGCCTGTCAGGCTGGGGCTGTGGCTAATGCTGGCTGCTGCTGCAGTGGGTGCTGGCTGAGTTGGCTGGGTTGCAGCGAGCCTGCGATGCCCTGGTGGGACAGCAGGCCTGGGCTGCAGCAGTCGCGGGGCAAGGTGGCCTGGGACGGGAGACCCTGGGGGCGCCCAGAGAGGCCGTCTCCCTGGGACTGCTGCTAATGCAGGGCAGGGTGACCCCGGGTCCGCTGCGGAGGCCTTGCAGGGTGGCTAGAGCGCCATCTAGCTGGGGGAGGAATGTCAACAACGGCGTTTGCAAGCTGCTCATATCCTAGGGAGTTCCGGCTAGTTCCTCACACATTTATTTGGCAAGTAGGTGCGTCGGGGTTAGTAAGTGGATTTCTTTAGTGTATAGTCTAGTTGCCCTTTAAATCGCTGTGTTATCGCTATGCCTCACCAGCCCCTCAAGGGATATTCCCATCCACCGCAGGTCTCCCCCTCGGGGTGAGGCGTCCGTGGTCACTCCATCTCTGTGTCCACTACAGCTTCTCTGTTTGGTCCCTCTCTCTTTTGTTGTTCAGGAGGAATTGCTCTACAAGTAGGTGTATAGTCCTGTGCCCCACCAGTCTATAATGCGGTGTAAAATGTGTCAACTTTAACACAAGAAAAGTACTTTGATTTTGCTATTGATAATCCAATTTTCTGAATTCGTAAAATGAGGTTTTAAAGACTTCTGTTGGCTTCAAATTTATTAACCCACCACTCCCGCTAAAAGCAACCCCTCCCTCCCTCCCACCGACCCCACTGTATGTTTATGGGAAAACCAGAATCGGGAAGTCGCAGCTTCTCTGTCTGATGGGAAAGGGCCAGAGGTGGGCTAAACCTCACTTGGGCAGCCTTCCGGGAATCGCCACAGCACCCCCGCCATGGACTCGACCAGGAAGCACAGATGGAAACTGTGGACTAGATGTTTCTTTTCAGCTCCAGGGGCACGCACAACAATAATTGTACCTGCTTCCATGCCCATTTTTCTATTTTTTTCTTCAGCTTTTCCCCTCTAGCTTTATTGAGCTATAATTGACATATAACATTGTATAAATTTAACATGCATGATGTGGTGATTGGACACATGTATTTATCATATTTACCAAGATAGTTAACACATCCCACCCTTGATATTACCATTTTGTTGCTATTGCGTTGAGAGCACTGAAGCCGTACTTTTCTTTTTGCTCTTAAATCCGTATTTTTTATTGTTCATTTAGTTGTCCCTTTTTCCCCATTGCTCTCCTCTGCCCCGTTCCCCCCCACTCCCACTGTCAACCCCCCCCATTGTCCGTGCCCTTCAGTCTTCTATTCGTGCTCTTATAGTGACTTTCAAGTGTACCAAAGAGTATCTTTAAATCAGCATGCTGTAGATTAGTTCCCCCAAACTTATTCTTCTCCTACCTGAAAGTTTGTACCTTTTGACCAACACCTGTCCATTTCCCCCACCCTCTGTCCCTCAAGTCCACTCTCTTTTAGATACCCCAATGGTATCAGAACAAATCCACTGAAGGAAACTATTTACAGAGGAGGCCAATTCTGTGCTTGTGGGGGGTGAGGTACGGGTAAGGATGAAAAAGGAAGTGATGGGGACACTTCTTCCCTCTTTGGGTATTCTCATCCTTTAGAATATCCTGGTAAGTTCAATCCATAAGCCCAGAATTAGTCTTCAGTATGATGTTTGCTGAAACTGGTTCTGATAAAAGGGCTGAAGGGAGGGTCTCAGTACAATTATGTACTGGCAGGCTTTAAAAAAAATCAGACAACAGTGATAACATATAAAAGTAACATGAAATGATTTATTAAGGAAATGCCCACCCAGGTGAGTAATATCACACAATGTCAGATAATCTTCAATATTCGATCATCTTTGTTTTTGCATTAAACACAGTATCTTTAAACTGCTACACCTCATTCAACTGGGGATGTAGAATCAGAGCTGTGATCCTGGTCAGATAATTTAAAAGGGAACCAGAGGTGTGTGTGTGTGGAAATCACTAAGGCTGACTTAGTAAGAGAGAGTAGAGGTTTAGAAATACACAGATCTTATCATTTAGCCTCAAAACTTGGGGAAGGGGCATGTATTTTCCTCAGGGCACAAATGTTAACAAGTCAATATGGGTGTATGGTCGGCCTGACCTCGAAGGGCACCGTCTTATCGAGGGGCATCACCTGCAGCCCAGAGCAGGGAGTCCCTGGGAGGCACTGGGACTGTTACTGGGCCTGAGCAGCAGAGGAGGCTTTTGGTTCCCCCTCGGAGTCGCTGGTCTTGGCGGTGCAAGCAGGCTTCCCAGCAGGGTCCTTCCCGATGTTGCCCTCTCCTCCTTCGGGTTTCTGGTCCTGTTCGCCAGGCAGCTGCTGCAGGAGATGACGACGGCGTGACTTGCTGGGGCGGCAGGATAAATAGCGTGGTGGGGGCCCCTGCTGCCGACGGACGGCATCGCTCCTGCTCTCCTCTTTTGCCTCCAGCTCCTGGGTGAGGTTGCGTGAGGACTTCCTACTGGAGGCAGTGCCTCGGCCCCTCGGGCGGCTCCTCTGGTAGCTGAAGCCATGCCGCCCATGGCGCCGCGGTGCGCCCTCGGGCGCTGCGGCGGGGGCGGGCTTGGGGGCGGGTTTGGGGGCGGGCTTGGGTGCAGGCAGGTGCCTGGCCCGCGGGCCCCCCGCGGGAGCGACAGTGGCAGGGCGGCTGGTGGCGGCCGGGGCCTTGGGGAAGGGAGGGATGTGCTGCCGTCGCTGGGCGGGGGGGCAGCGGGGCTGGCTGGGCTGGCTGGGCTGGCTGGGCTTACGGGGCTTGCGGGGCTTACGGGGTCCGCGGGGCCCACGGGGCTTACGGGGTCCGCGGTGCCTGCGGTGCCCGCGGCGCCTCTGGCCCTGGGCTGCAGCCAAGTCTCCTTTACCGCCGTCGTGATCGACGACGACGCCCTCTTTGGAGCCCCCAGCACCAGGGCGAGGCTGCTGCGCGCCAGGGCTGCTGCAGACGCCAGGGCAGAAGCGGCTGCCCTTCACCGGGGCGCCAGCTGGCCCGGTCACATTGACGGCCTCGGGGCCCCGCTGGCCCTGCACCACGTCGAACTCAACAGCCTCCCCGTTGTCCACGCCGCGGTGGCGCCTGCGCGGACCGCTCCGGGGTATGGCCGAATGGTGAACGAACACTTCCTCCCGCGTGTCGTGCCTGCAGATGAAACCGTACCCATGCTTCACATTGTACCACTTGACGGATCCGCTCACCTTCCGGGCGATGACTTTCTTGGTCGCCTTTCCCTGGGTGCCCGCTGCCGCTGTGGCTTCTGGGGTCCGCTCTCCACCGACGTTGCTGGTCACTAGGGCCTGGGGACAGTCTCCGCCTCCCAAGGACAGGAGGTCTTCCCGTGTGGCTTGGCGGGAGTCTGAGGCAGCCGCCTCCCGGAGCGCGGCCTCTCGGGCCTCACTCATGAGGTCGTCCTTTCGCTACGTTCTCAGGGAGAGCGAGGGCAACCTGCCCGTGGGAGTCGGGGGCAGTTCTGCAGGCGGGGGACTCGCTCTAGAACAGTCTCAGGTCAGAGCCAAGGACTCTGGGGCTGGCTCTGGGTCTCCTGGGTGTGGTCTGGGGCGTCTCCCGGGAAACAGGGTGTGGCTGCAGGTGACGTCACAACGGGGTGTCGTATAGGCGGCCCCAGTGAGGGGGCGGAGCCTAAGAGCTCTGCCACGTGCCCTGGGGCCATGTTCCTGCGCCTCTTGGTCACTAAAGGACAGGGGTTCTCTGGAAGCTCTAGGGAGCGGTCTTACTGAAGACTCTCCCGCTTGCTTGAGTGCGTGCAGAGAGAGGACGCCCTTTCCGTCCCCGTCCCTTGCTTGGGCAGATCCACAGCCTCCTGGGGCACCCTCTAATTGCTCGCTGGCAAAACCCTGGTCCCCCTCCAAGGCCTTGCGGGCCCTCTGGGAGGAAAGCGTTTTGTGTACATTCAGGCAACGCCACAACCGCGTGAAATGAAGACCCCGTCGCAGAAGCCCGCTGCCTTCTGGGTTTTCGGTTTCTCTTGTTTGTTTTGTCTTCCTGCACGGGGACACAGGACGCCCGTCAGGGCGCGAAGGCAAGTACTGAGAGGATGTTACACTGGTGCAGGTTCATCTAGACTAGTGTGAGGTTCGTAAACTGGCGAGCCTGAGTGGGAACACTTTTGTGCCTACGATAGTGTGCAAACCGCGGTGAACTCTGTGTTCTCCCCTGCGTCAACCAAGGGCTCAGGCAGAGCTCAGGCGCTTCTTCCTTGTGTTTAACTGTAGATCCAAAATTTTTCCTTTTTCAAATAGCCCTTTGATCTTCATCCTAAATGGAGCTTCGCATTTAATTATATAGAAACTATAAGAATTCGGCCTAACTTCAGTATGCTGTACTTGGGAGCTTGGTGACGCTGTGATGGAGCCCTGACCCTGCCTGCGTTCTTGTTTGTGGTTCATCTCATGGTGGTGAAAGAATGGGGCGGAGTTGGGGGGGCACCCACTGCATCAGGGCTGGCCTCCAACTCGACAGCCTGCTGCCTTTTCGGTTTTTGGTTTTTCTTGCATTTTTCCAACAGTATTTGAAAGTTGATAAAGAATCTAGAAGTAGCTAATTATCATCCTAGCTTCACAGTTAAAGTGACCGCATTTCCCCATTTTGGACGACCAGCAAAATCTTGGAGTGGATCTACACTTTGAGCTGAATCCACACTCCTAGTGCCCTAAATTCTGATCCAGTACTTTGTTGAAAACCTGTGGTAACTATTCTCAATTTTAGGTGGAAAAAATGTTATTTATTCCTCCATATGGAACTATAGATAATTTTTAAATCAAATTAATTATTTTTCAACTACCCACAGACCAGCAATAAAAAATAATACTATGTGGGATATCAGTCCCTTTGAATCATACTTTTTAAAGAGTGTTTTCTCCTAGATTTTCTTTTTGCACTTTATTTTAAAAAACCACAACCAGAATCGTTGAAAGCATTCAGTAGAAATGATGTGGTATTTGCTTGCGCTGAGGATGCAGAATCTTTGCTTCTTTACTTTCCTTTTTGCTAAAGAAATACGATATGCAGCATTCATTTATCCCAGCTCATAGCAAAATTATTCTTCATGATACTTTTTAGGCAGGAAGAAATGTGCTGTTAGTGAAAACGCCACCCTATAGATGAACAATCTGATATAGTGACTAGTGTCTGTGGAAAATGTCTCCAAACGACTAAATTCTGTGACTATTTGGATAGAAAAGTGGCAGACAAGATATAGAAAGACCTGTCTTCCATCCTTTCCTGTGGAAGGGCATCATGGAGATTGAAAAATTATGGAGGGAAAGTGCCTATGGTGCTCTTTTTGTTCCGAGGCAAGTAGGAGGCGGCTACCCTGAGTCATACCAGCTTGTAAGCGCCATCAGAGCGATTTATCCTGAGAGATGACATTTGTCCCCTATTACTTCAGAAATGATGTTTTACCCCCAGTAGCCTATTAGATAAAAGACAGACTCATTCATGATTTTGTGACTCTTCTTACTCAACTTTGTTGTTATTATCAAGTAGAACATGGGCCTTGCGTAAGGTCCATTGTACCTTCTTTGCCTCTCTCCTCAGTCACCTCACCACTTTCTACCCCAGCTGAGACATTCTCTCTCCGTCTCTCTCACTCTCTCCGTCTCTCTCACTCTCTCCATTTCTTGATTCCTTTATTGTCGTGCACCTCAACTCAACCTTAGCCTAGAAATAGTTTCCCAATCTAAATCCTATTTTGTTCATCCTATTCGAAAGGTCCAGTAAGTTCCATTTGAATCACAGTTATCACAGTGTGTGTGTGTGAAGTTTAAATATACAGAAAACTGAAAAATCTAAGATGCTGATATTGACACCCATATATTTACCACCAGGAATTAATAAATGCAAACATTTGATTCAGATTTTGGTTTTTCACAAAATAAAAATATTGTTGATAGAGCTGATCTCCTCTTTGTATCTCTCCGCAGTCCAATTTCCCTTTTTTTCTAACCCGAGGAATTAAATCCATTTAGTACTTGAATTTTCATTTATCTGACAGCAGTTGCCTCTCTATAGAAAAGGTAAATTCTTAGCATTGGCCAGCTATCAGTTTGCTCTTATTTACAGTTCTACACACATTCTCACAAACATTTAAGAGGTTTATTTTTTTTTCAAAATCAGATAGATGATTGTTGTTTTGTTTGTTTTTCTTCAGATTGTTAGTGAGGTTGAGCATCTCATCTTTTGTTTATTCTTGGACATTCCATTTGCCTCTTCTGCAATTTTCTCTTATGTCTCATGAATTTGGTTTTCTTTCTATTCCACATGCTACGTACTATAAATGAATGTCACAAACAGCTTCTTTAAATCTGATTTGTCTTTTAACTCTCCTTATGCTGTCTTCTACACAGCTGTTTCAATTTTTTGACATAACTCCAATCTTTTTCTTTATGTGTGATTTTTGTGTCACATTTAAGAAATCCACAAGGTCACAAAGTATCATTTATATTTTCCTATTATAGGTATAAAATTTATTTTTAATGTTTACATAATTAAGTATATTTAATTTATCTTTAGTATGGTGAGGTGCAGATCTTTTGTTTTTAATACAAGGTAAGCCTATTTCCCTACTTAGCTGCAATGCTGACCACGTCATGTACAAATATGTACAGATATTTTTCTGGTTCATTTATTCTGCTGCATTGATCAGCATCAAGATTACTAATATATCTTTGTCCTAAATCTTAAGTGTGTGGAAGAATGACTTTTAGTCCTCAATATGAATTTTAAAATCTGTCCCCCTAGTGTCAAAAATTTTCTTATAGGATTTTGAAGAGAATGGCTTTTAATTTACAGATTCATTTGTGGGAGAACTTTTATTTTATGATATCAAGTGATTCCATTAATGAATATGGCCTGTTCTCCACTGTTCCAGACTTTTATGTTCTTTGAAAGCATAATACACTGTTTTCTTTAAAGGCTTTCTTTTACTCCAAGGAGGTTATGCTTTAAACTATTATAACACTGGATCATTTCTTTTCCATTACATTTTTAAATTGATTGTTGCTAGTGTATAGAAACACTATTGGTTTTCCTATGTTGACTTGTGTTTAGCAACCTTGCTGAACTTTCTTTTCAGTTTGTCTCTGATTCTCTTTGTTTCTCTATGAGGAAATCGTACCATCAGCAAACAATGACACTTTCGTCTTTTTTTTCAATTTTAGTATATCTTCTTTTTCCTATTGTGTTTCATTTAGAACTTACAGCACAGTGTTAAATAGTAGGAGTGAGAGCAATAATATTTGTTTGGTTCCTGAATGTAATATACGTGATTTTAATGTTTTATCATTACATGTTTCGTAGTAGGTTTTTTATATAGATATCACCTATCAGATTAAGAAAGTATTCATTAGTTGTAGTTTGTTAATAACTTCAGTCATAAATATTACTGGTAACTCATCAAAAAATGTTTGTCCTCTGTTGATAGTGTTTTCTTCTGCAACTATCAATGTGATAAATTACATAGATTTTCCGATATTGATGCATCCTTGTATTCCTGAGATCAAATGTCCGTGATCATTGAGTTTATGTATACTTATGTGTGTGCGTGTGCACACCCAACTGTATTAAATTTGATGATATATTTAGGAATTTTACTTCTGTGCTATATGCTTATTTTTGTACTGGTCTTTTCTTGTTTGGCACAAAGGTTACACTAGTTTCGTAAGACGTGTTTAATAGCTTCTCTCTATTTTATTCCTGGAAATAATTTGTATTATACAGGAACTATCCATTGCTTGAAAATTTCATGAAATTTGCCTGTAAAACTTCCTAGCATTGGTGTTTTATTTTTTTAATTGGGGTGGAGGTAGAAATTGACTACTACCAGTGTAATTTAAGGGATTATGGATATATTGTTATTTATTTACTTAAATATATTTTAATTGATAATTTAAAAAATTCAGCCAAAATGCTATTAATGCTATTGCCGTGATTTTTAAATTTTCTGTAATTATGTTAATCTTCCCTTGTTCATTTTTGTTTTCTTCCTTTTTTTATTTTTCCTTGCTCTGTTTTACTAGTTTATAAATTTTTATTAGGCTTTTCAGAGAACTAGTCTTTGGATTTATTGATTTTTCTCTATTTTTCATTGTGTGTGTCTTCTGGCATCTATTTTTGCTGATGTGATAAATCAGCTCGATAATGGTCATTTTGTTTTAGTTAATCTGCCTCTTTTCTCTGGTGACATGTCAGATTAATCTTTGTTCTTTATATTTTTCACCTTCCCTAAAATATATGTAATTGTGCCCTAGATACTGAGAGCAAAATGTCGAATATCATCTCCTGCTCATTTTGGCTAATGCTAGGGTCGAGTGCGGGGGGGATAGCTGATTTTTTTAATTAATCATTCATTCAGCCACCCAGCATTCATCGTCTGGTAACTATTCATGCCTCTTTCTCCTCCACTACTTGGTCTCAGTTGTCTGACCCAATGGAGGGAATAAATAGGGACTGTCTGAAGCTATACCAATGTGGAACTAATGTGCACTTCCCAGATACTCTGAATTTCCCCAACACTTGTCTTCTTAATTGGCACAATCTCCCATGAAATATCTGTGGCTCTCTACAAGCAAGACCAAAAGATGGGTGTTTTCATTTTTCTAAAATCTTAATGGTGCAGCAGTGGCATTCATCACGGTTTCTCTACCAGTGCCCTAGGCTGTCATCTTGAGGCAGAATCAAGAGAGTGTCCATCTGGTGAGGAATCAAGTTCCCTTTCACTCAGCAACTTATGCTTAGAGAACACAAGCGCGCTACCACCTGGCTTCCCAAAAGTCTGCAAAGTGGCTGTCAGGACTTCTTCTCCTGCCAAAATCTGTGCTAAATGGTATCTGAGTCTAAATTTCCTGGGCAGTCTTCTCTGTTACAGAAGTCTTAGCATCTGTGTAAATGTAGATGACTTTTTCTCCATCTCCCTGATGTGTATTATGGAGGCTTGTCTAGTATGCACTTTGGTTTTCAGCAAGAAGGAAAGCCTCTTCTGAGCTCACAAAGATTCAGCCAAAGTCACTTGTATGCTTTGAGAGCCCACGTGCCTTCAGGCGTTCCATCAGGTTCTGCGGTTTCTTGACCTTGGATGCCTTCCATTGCTACAGCATCCTTTCTGTCTGCCCTGAGCAAGATCCAAAAAACTCCTCTCCCTATATAAAATTTGCATTGCTACAGATCTCCTCAAGTTTACATAGGTTATTGTTTCCACATACAAAATATTCTGTCGAAAGAAAATAATCTATCTTAAGCAGCATGTCCAAGCTAGGGACAGGCAGGGATTGTTTAATACCTCAGGACCTGCCAACGCCTGCTACTGTATTCTATTTCCCCTCACTAACGGATGTCCAACCGCGGCCTGTGGGCTGCAGGCAGCCCAGGATGGCTATGAATGTGGCCCAACACAAAGTTGTAAATTTACCTAAAACCTTTTTTTTTTTTTTTTTTTGCTCATCAGTGTTCATTAGAGTTTGTGTATTTAATGTGTGGTTCAAGACAACTCTTCTTCCAGTGCGGCCCAGATATGCCTAAAGGTTGGACACCCCTGGCAGTAGGATGCTTTTGTTTTGTTTCTGGTTTTAGTTGCAAGACATCTAAAATCTAACACAGGGCTTTAAATATGAACATTCGTACCTTCCCCGTTTCTACATATTCTCCTGAAAATCATAGGGAAGTTCATCGTTATCGGCGAAATGTAGCCTGAATGCATTCGGCCACTCCTCTTCCTGAGGATCCCTTCTGAAAAGCGTCCTGCCAAGGCGGGTCAAATATACTCTGCGGTACTCTGTCAAACCTTATGCTGTCACAACCAACTCTCACAGAAGTAACAGTGACTTCTGAGAGGCCACATTCATCTCTGCATACCAGCTCATTAACAATCACAGCCATGGTCTCCAAAGGAACCTTCTTCAATTCTGTGGGTGGTACGTAATGAGGTGGGCTCTGCTGGAGACGGGCAGGCATTCTCTGAAATCCAAGGAGAGGTTCTCCTTAGGGGGCAAGTTTACATTTTAGTACAAAAGCTCAGTTGTAGAAGATATACTACATCCTTTATGTAGTTCAATTCATATATGTTTAGTTCAGAGCCTCTGTCTTGCCAGCCAGGGAGAGAAACCCATTTCAGTTCTTCTTGAGGCCCATACCAATCAGGGTAGTTCAGAGGCCCTGAGGTCTTTTATCATGGCACTGGAAAGGGTTCTCTGATTGTTTTAGCCCACTCTGGATGTCACGGAGGCACGCCCAGTTGGGCATCCATTCCTCTCTGTGGTCTGCCGACTCCCCCTCCCTGGGGAGATACCAGGGATCGGAGTGTAATTCCCCACTTTTCCTTAATAACTAGCCTTCTGCCCATCTCCCAACCCTAAGTCATCTCTTTCTGTATCTCTATCCCACTCCTCACTCCATTCTCCAAATCCAAGCTGGCTATTCAGTAAAAGTCTCTCCAATGGATTTAGATTTTTGAAAAACAAAAGCTAAAAAAAGAATCATTTTAGAAACAATGCCTCTGGGCGGATCTCTTTCCCCAGGTTACTCTTCAACCTCAGTGAACCTGCACAGAGGCCCAGAGACAGAACCAAACCGCTTTGGTTTCCTCCTCTGTAAAGCTGTTATCACGTACACGGAATATACTTTATGTACCAGGTCCTGTTATAGGCGCTTTATTTTATTCATTCATTCTCACAGCTACCAATGTGATATGTCCTCATGTTACAGAAGAGTAAACTGAGACACTGAAAGGGGAAAGAACTTGCCCAGGCTCGCACAGCTCTTAACCACGGACCCTATTGCAATAACAACAGCACATGCCTCATTAGATGATTAAGCGGATTCCCTGAATCGGTATTCTCGATAAAGGCTAGTTAACTAGTTAGTTAATTATTGTTACTATTACATATTGGGATGGATATAAGGAAGGGAACAAACCATACAGAAATAAATGTAATTTACTATACTATATTCAGTAAATGATCCCATACTCATACAATGACTGCTCAATTCTTATTAACAATATGAATTGGGGATTTGCTAAACTTTTTTGTAATTCCTTGAGTAACTCTTCCACAGGGGTGAATTTGCCATGATTTCTCAGATGGTTCTTCTTTCATAGAACTACTTTCCACACAACACAAAAATTGGTTTTTCTCTGTTCCCTTGAGTAAGGGTAAATACAAACTAAAAATCCAAGGCTTAATTCTCATGATCAAAATAAGGGAAGAGACAACCCTTCCCTTTTCTTAGACAATTTACTTTAGAAAACTTGGAAATTCTTTCTTTGTTTCTTTGAAATGTATGCAAATCTTTTTAAAAGCTAAAACATTACCCTTGCAAGCTTTACCACCCTTTTTCTCAAGGTCCTCGGACCCATCTTTTAAAAGATGAACATCAAGGAAGATGGCATGTCTGCCTCCCAATTTCTGTAGGACAGAAGGAACCTAATTTTGCTTGGTGCCTCTCTCCAAATTGCAAAAGTACCTCTTGTTAATAGAGGTATGAGAAGTGTATTTTTCCTTTGGATAAGGCCAATTTAGCTAACACGGATGACCCCCAATTAATAAGTGAATTTAGGGTGAACTGTGAGTGACCAAATGTACTATCACATCCTCTTACTTGAGGACTTTCATCTCATTTAGGATCTCATGCCTTAAACCAGACAGCTGCCGATGCCACCACCCCACATAGAAACCTCCTTTTCCCTGCTCAATATCTCACACTTCACACTGGGATACCTTTTCAGGTGGAAACTTTTCTTATCCTGCTTGACTCTAACACCCTACATTGGACGCCCCCCACCCCGCCCTGTGCATGGATTCTCTGATTATCCTACTCAAGCTCTGACACCCCCGCTTCTCCCAATGCCCGGCTTCTCTCTCCTTCAGGTGTGCCCTCCTCATCCTGCTTGCTCACTGACATTCAGCTCTAGGCCATTCTACCTCATCTGTTTATTGAGGAACTACACCACTCAGTGTGTGGCTACACTCAGAGTCTGGGTATCTGAAATTGACACTTGTGCTTGGAGCTACTAATGGTCGATCCACAGTCAACCTGACAGAATGTGGATCGTCCAGGAGTCTTTGGATGTACCATACGTGTTTAAGAGGTTAGTTATGTTATTTTTTCTTTCTTGACCCTGTGTGCAGTTATAAGCTAGATAAAGAATAACAGAAATTTGGGCTGATGGTTTACTGACACATACCAATATGCTGCAGTGACAATATGAAGGCTAATAGAAACACTTGTAAAAAGTTTAGAATCAGCTCCCGCATGCTTTGGAGATGAATTTGACGGTTGCTTGTTGCAGATAGAAATCTGACATCTGGAAATGGCCTATCAGAACATTCCAAAAACAAAAGGATTTAAAGTACAGTTAAAATGAAGAGAGAAACTTAAATATTGAAAACATTAATACCATGCCTACTTCCCTCACATTATTACAGAATAGTGCTTCTAAAGCCATCTCTACTTTAATTTAGCGAACTGCTTTTACATAACAATTGAAATCATCCTTATAGTTCCTAAAATGGATATAAGGAGAAAAACAAGAATTAGGCAGAGATAGAATACTGAAATACAGTGTATTTTAGGCAACACAAAACATAAATACCTGGTTCTTAATCTTGTGATGAAGGTAGTTTAAACCTTTTCCAAATTAAGTCATTTGTTTTGCAAAAATTTTATTGTTTAAAGCAGGGGTTGGTAAACATTTTCTGTAAAGGTCTAGATAGTAAATATTTTAGCCTTTTGGGGAGCCGTGTGGTTTCTGTCATACATTCCTCTGTGTGTGTGTGTGTGTGTGTGTGTGTGTGTGTGTGTGTGT
>PVJD01018983.1:0-12919 GCA_004026545.1 Mormoops blainvillei | reverse complement strand
GTCTGTCCTGGAATGCCATCTGGAGTCATCTGAGATTATTAAGGAGAGCAAGGTCGGCTTCTCATTGTGGATGGATAAGGGGAATCAAAGCTAAAATACGGCATATACAAGGCTGGTAGTTCTCCTTTACATTATTTGTTTAACGGCCTGCAATGTGCATTTGGAATTTTTCCACTTGGCATCAGGCTTAGCGAATAGCGCATATTTTCTAAATTAAAGAGAGAACACCTTAGAGTCACGAGTGCTGGGTCTAAGGTCAGACAGAGCAGCATTCAAGTTCTGAAGCTGCAATTTCCTAGCTGAATAAACTTGTGTAGGTCACTTCTTTTCTCCCAAACTGAGTGTTCTCTTTTCTAAAACAGAGGTAATTACATTGCTCTCTTGGATTTTGAGGCTGGTAAATTCTCTTGATTGACTCTTGTTACAGAATATACCAACAGCATACATGCTGTGCGCAGGTTAACCAAGACATGGTACCTACAGCTTCCATGCTATATAAGACAAAGCCCCTTTATGTCATAGGTGGTGTCTGCCAGGTACATTAATTGGCACAGTGGTTACTCACAGAAGACACCCCTGAGGCTGTCTTTTCAGTCCCCCTTTCTGATAGTTGCCTTGCCCCTGCTTATCCTTAACGTGGCTGTAAGAGGCACTATGCTAGTAGAGATTCTATTTTTTAGACAAAGCTAATTGGTGCAAGGTTTGGATTTGAGACCCTGAGAGTTGGGTCAGGTCCTCTGTCATATAGCGGTAAGACTGGTAGTTCAGTGTTATTGGAGAGGACCTGAGAAATAGAAGAATTTAGTCTGGGGCATGAGAAGAAAAGCCAAAAAAAAAAAAAAAAGAAAGAAAAGAAGAAGAAATAAAAACAGAAGAAAAGAGAAGGAAATGTGTAGTGGATTTGCTAAGAGGAGTGAGAGTATGAGCTGGAAAATGAACCCTGAGCGAGACTACAGACTGTGTTCCATTTATTCCTGAGACCTAGCCATTTTCCTCATCCCAATTCCTCGAGATGACTGAGCAGTGTTTGAGTAATTAGTCTCTACTTTTACCCAAGCTATTGACAGGTGGGGTTTTATCACTTGCAACCCTAAACTTTCCAAGGAATACCTCCTTCCACAAATGTTATGCCAGTGAGCGTGCCCAGCCCACATGCCTAGCAGATTTTACATACATTAACCACAGCAGATATTACAGCCACCTGGTCTTTCTAAGTGATTGGTCATCACCAGTGTACTCGCAGCAGAGAGTTTTAAAATGACTATCTCTAGGTTATCGTTCTTTTTTCTGAGTTAGTTCCCTCTGAGTGAAACACAGGCAGGTAACATGTTCCCGGTCCTGTGGTAGTCAGAACTAGTCTGGTTAAAGGGTAACAGAGAAGCTGGAATGGCGTTACGGCTTCAGAAATTGGCAGTATCTAACACTGGGTCCCGGGACACACACACACCAGCGGTACAGGGGAAATGCCATGTGGAACAGAGCTCCCAGGGGCTGGCTTGCCCCTTCTAAGTTTTGTTCACGCCATAGTCCTTCAAAACCCGGGCCACTTATTGCAGGGAATGGAGCCCTAGAAAAAGACTTGCCAAGGTCCTGTGTCTCCGAGAGCCCCCCCCCCATACGCTGTACCTGCAGAGCCGTAAGGCTGCGGACTGTCGCCGGTGGGAGAGGCAGAACCACACGGTGGTAAGGGCTCAGCGCCGAGGGACAGACTGCGTGGGTTGGACTCCTGGTTATGCTGTGTGACCTTAGCCAGTTAGTCATTTTCCTGTTCCTCAGTTTCCTCTTCTGTAAGATGGGGAGGACACTATTGTGGACCTCACAGGTCTGTGAGAGGACTGCGTGGGTTAATATACGAAAAGCATTTGAAACAGTGCTTGGCGCCTAGTGATAGAAATATTATCTTTATTGCCACAGCTGCAACGTACTATGGCTACTACTACCTCCAACCCCAGGAGCCCATAATCCACACAAGAGGCTGGAACACATTAAAGGCTACACCATAAAATAGGAGACGGGCTAGCAGGCTCAATTCCAAGGGGGAGGCAGTCGCACTGCGGGTTCTGGGAATTGGGCGGAAGTACAGGGAAGGCGCCCATTGTAAAGTCTCTTGATTGGAGTGAGGCTGGGGGTTAGTGTTCCCATCTGATACCTGACAAAAGCACGCGAATCTAATTATGAACGTCTCTCACATACGTTCGTCCCACGCAGCCTTGTATACTTCCCAATGACAGACTCACTTTCTGCAGCAGGTCAAAGTGATCTTATTAAGTAGCTTTGTCAGGTACCAAGTCACATAAGCCAGGAAACTGAAAGTTAACCTTTACATTTTCCTCTCCCTTATATCATTTGTTTGTCCCTTATTCATTTATTAAGCCTTATTAATTTTCTCCACCCCACTTCAAATGCAAAGGAACTGTACTTGCTGGGAGGAATGTGGTTTCTAAAGACCGCGCATAGCTGACAACTTGCATCAGTTAAGACTAAACCTACAGGAGGCAGGCACTTTAGTTTATCAGCCGAAGCGTCACTACCTTGCGGTTGGAGTGTAAAAAAACTTCAATATATCTGGCCTGAGAGTTTTGAAAAAAGCAATGTGTTAACACATTTTACATTCAGGGATTTTACACTATTTCAAATTGTCTGTATAAAACAAAACTTTATAAATACTTTTATATCACACTTTAAAACCTGTATACTGTGAATTTATCTACCTCTTGAATCCGTCTCTTCCTCCACGTTACCTCTGTCTCCCCTTCGGTTCAGACTTTCACTGTCTCTTCTGGGTTGTTAAGTTTCCATTTTATGTTGTGATTATAGTGTCTGTTTTTGTGTCTATATCCCTGTCAGCCTCTAAATTTAAGAGTATGGGACAATTCTGTCTATATTTTCGCTCTGTCTTTCTTTTCAGTTAGATCCCCTCCTTGTACACACATACACATGTACAAACTCAGAGTGTCTGAAAATATTACCTCACTCAATCTTCCCAGCCATTCTCGGAAGCAGGGGGATATTATCTTCATTTTTCAAATTACTATATTGAGGCTCAGAGAGGTTAATAGAATTGTGTAAGGTCACAAAATTCATAAGTGATAGAGTCAGCATTTCAACCCAAGTCTCTCTAACTCCAAAATTTAAATTCTTCTTTCTGCCATGCCAGAACTCTGGTCCCAGCATTTCCCTTGCCCATTTGAAGTTTCTTAAGGGTGGAGGCTGTGCTCATTTCCTTCTTACTTTGGAAGCATTTGGTGTAGTCACCTATAGCCACACCCAGGCTGGCATTTGGGAAAACTGACAGCTGATGCGTTGGTTATTCCTGAGGCAGAACACAGGCCTGGGAGGACTGAGGGGTGCTTAGAAGTGGGGCAACTGGTATGGAAATGATGATGGTGTTTTGAAGTAATATCGTGGCCAGGGCCCAGGGTTCTACTAAGCTGAATTTTCATCTTCTGTTTCCTAAAACGGTAGGAACCAAACTGAAAATCTCCGAGAGCTGTGACTTCAGCGTTCACTCACCTACCTGCTTAATGGTTGGCCTTGGTAACTGCTTTGGGATTATTGATCAAAGGCAAAAGTAAGGCACTGAGCCCTGTAGCCTCAGGCCAGGACTAGGGGAGCCTTCCCCTTTTTTGCCGCCTCGCCCACCATGCTCAGGAATGCTGGCCCACTTCACTTCTCAAAGTCACGGCGTTCTCCCATCTGAAGGCTTAGGTGCCAGCTGCAGCCTCTGTCTGCAACAGTTTTCCTATATTTTTTGTCTCCTCAATTCTTTTCTTTCTTTTAATTTTTAAAAATTTATTTATTTTTAGACAGAGGGGAAGGGAGGGAAATGGGGAGGGAGAGAAACATCTACATGTGGTTACCTCTCTCACACCGCAACTGGGGACCTGGCTCATAGCCCAGGTATGTGCCCTGACTGGGACTTGAACTGGCTACCCTTTGGTTTGCAGCTGGCACTCAGTCCACTGAGCCACACCAGCCAGGGCTGCCTCCCCAATTCTTATGCATCCTCTGGATCTCAGTCCAATTGTCCCTTCTTAGGGAGGTTCTTTTTTATATTCTAGAGTAGGTTAAGGATTTCTGTCAAGAGCTTGCTGAAAGAAACATGCGTATTTAACATCAGACAGGAATTGCATAATTCTTCCATAAGCACTTGATGCCTGTTTTGCATATCAGACGATAAGCTCTTTGAGGGCAGAGGCCTTGACCATTTCATTCATCATCCCTGTCTGGTACACGGCACATAACTTTGTACATGGCACATGCTTAATAGGTATTGATTGATGGGTAGATGAATCAGTGGAGGGTAACATCATAATCTTCCCGCTTCTCTCCATAGAAGGAAATGAAGAGGGAGGAATAAAGAACTTTCAGTTTTATCTGGAGAACATCATGTTTCAGTAAGAAAGAAAAGATTTTATTGTCTGGACTGTCGTTTTCAGAGTGTTTGTCATTTCAATTTTCACTTTATTTGACAGTATTACTTACATCACTGTGAGACAAAGTGGAGTGAATGTGTTTCAGGGCAACCCAAGGGGGCCCGCAGGCTTGAGTAACTTGCACTTTCTGGAGGCCGGGCCGTCTTTGGGAGTCCAGGGGAGAAGGCCCGCCTTTGAACGGGCACTTCCTCTTTCACTGCGGACTTTAAAAATCAGATGCAAATCTGACAGTAACACTCATCCCCAGTCCTGGAGTGTGATCCATTTTAAGTCTTACACGGTGACAATGAGGAGTGCCTCAGTTCCATTACAGTTTCCCTCCTTACGTCTGACCTGTTCACCAGTTTGTAGGGCTTGTTCATTTGCCATCTTTTAAAGTGAAAGGGAGATGCACGCGCCCAATAAACATATTGTTGGGCACTGCGGGTAAGAAGCCAGGCTGGTGTGGAGAATGTCAGAGCACCCCAAGGAGCTTTTAGATTTTCATTAGGGAGCCTGGAATGGCATAGAATTTACATTTAAGAAGCCTGAACATATTATTTATCTTCCTAACCGAGGATGCTTGTGAGAGTAAATTGGGGTGCTATTAATTATTAATTTGGACTAACCTGCATAAACAAGTACCATCTGGGCTAAATCTGGACATATGTTCACCCTACATTTAGTAAGACTTTCAAGAACAATGACATAGATGTCTAGTGTATTACATGTCTAATTGCCAAGGGAATTTAATAGGAAGGCATATATATATTCTGAGCTGAATTTGGAAGGATGACCGGCCAGGTAGGTAAGCAAGGAGAGCATGTTCGCCCACGTGAGTGAAAGTACGGAAATGTTTTTCAGGAGTTAACTGACTGATTTTGGTGATTTAGCTTGAAGTGAAATTTGTGAAAATTAACAGTATTATAAGAAAGAAGAAATAGGTGGTCAATGATCCCACATTCTGGCTCTGCTCACTGTGGAATTCCTCAGCCCTACCGCAACCTGAGCCCTGTCAAGATAAGCCTGGAAGTGCCTGAGGCTGTACGCGCCATGGTGCATCTCGTTCTCCTTCCCTGCCTCCTCCTCTTCATTTCCTTTTCACCCTTCTTTCCTTTTCTCCCCTCCCCTCGTCCTCCTGCCCTTCTTCTGTGGGCTTTTATACCACACTCTCCCACATACACTCCATCCTTATTTCCTCCTGGTCATGGGGACGGGGGCCAGGGTGACACCAACCAGTGTGTGCGAGACTGTCAGGGGAGCTGTCACTCTAAAAGTGGAAGCTGAGGAGCACTGGGGTGAGTGGTCATTGCTTCTCCAGGGAACACTCACCTCCTCGGGCCCCCGAAATTCCTTTGACACCAGTCTTCTTCCCTTCAGAAGGTGAACTGATGGCTGAAGACCCACCTTGGGTACTTCCAGCAAAGGACATTCTTTGTCTCTTATTTCTCTGTGAGCCAAAGCTTAATATCTATCCTAGAAGAGAGCCTGTTATCATTTTTCAAGAGGATTTCTTTTAAGACCACCAGATTGCCGATAGCCTTTGTTCTGGTCCAGGTGGAAAGCTCATCCATTTATGGGAACTGCAAGTTTCTCAGTCAAGGTGGCTCCGAAGGGGCTGGCCATGCTCCCAGGTGGGTGTGACCACCGGTGTGCTCCCTCCAAGCGACCAGGACAATCCAGGTAACACAGGCAGGACAGGATATCTGAACCCATCAGTAGCAGATTTTTGTTTTTATCCTGATGAAAAATGTATACTTTTTAAAGCAAAATAATGTTTTATAATTTATAAGAGGTTTGTGGGATTTTCATCGTTAACACATTTGCAAACTTTATTCTTCCTCTGGGAAGTTACAGGCCCCACTGGTTCCCCAACCACCTTCCCTGCCTCTTGGTCAATTGGCGTTGGCTTCCCTGATGGAAGAAGACCTGTGGACAGTGTGGCTGCCACTGCAAATGGAAGGGAGGCAGGGAGAAGAAAGAGAAGGGCAGTTTGGAGGAGAGAGGGAAAGAAAGGACTTATCCTTAAACCAGAACTATGGATAGCTACATATTCCTGCCTGGGGGGAGAGGGGGAGGCTAGCGGTCTTCAGGAAAATTCTGTCCTTGAGGGTATTGGGATTGCGGGGTCCATGATGTGAAGAATAGGATTTTTATTCAACCATGAGACAGAAGAAAATCCTGCCAGCTGTGATGGCATAGATGGACCTTGAGGGCATTTTGCCAAATGAAATGAGTCAGACAGAAAAATACAAATAAAGTATAATATCACTTACACTATGTGAAATGCTGGCTACCAAGAGTTGGTGGTGGTGTTTGGGGAATGGGGAAATACTGGTCAGAGGGCACAAATTGGCATTTACAAGACAAATAATTTCTGAGCATCTAATGTACACCATCGTGATTGTAATTAATAATACTTTATTATACACTTGAAAGTGGCTAAAAGAGGAGATTTTAAACATTCTCATCACAAAAAAATGGTAATTATGTGACATAATGGAGGTGTTAGCTAATGTTATGGTGGCAATAAGTTTGCGATATATACGTATATCAAATCAAACCAATTTTATTTGAATTCCTAAGGACAAGACACTTCCACTGATATCCTGTTCACAAGAATCCCTGAGAAAGTTCGGGGTAAGCTGGTTGTGGCTCTAGACATGGGTTCAAACCTCATGTCTCTCTCTTACAACTTCTCCTTCCCTCATTTCCTTGGAGGTACATGCTTTCTCCTCTGAGCAAGGGACATTCTTCTGGGAAGAAGGCATAGTTATAGGTGTGATTTGCTTTCATGATTCACTGTCTTGCAGGGTTTGGCTGCTTTTGATCGCAGCCCCATTCTCTGGCCCTTTTTCCTCCTCTCTTAAATGAAATTTACTCTCACATTACTCAAGAGAACAAAATAGTTACAACATATGTGCTAAGTTACTGATTAATAAGTTAAAGTAAATTCTCATTTAATGACTATTTACAAGGATTTGTGATAACATCTGTAGAGGGGAAATGGTAGTTTTCAAACTATATTATGCCATGGAAACTCCTGAAGAGCTTCTAATAAAATATGATCTATAGGTTGCTTTGAGAGGGCATGGAAGTCAAAGCAATCTATAGATTCAATGCAGTACTTATCAGAACGCCAGCGATGCTTATGCATTATTAGAAAAATATATCTTAAAATTCTTATGGAATTTCAAGGGGCCCAGAATAGTGAAACCAATCTTGAAAAAGAAGAATGGCATTAGAAGTTTATACTCCCTGGTTTCCAAACATGTTGCAAAGCTACAGTGATGAAAACAGTATGGTACTGGCATAATGATAGACATATAGACTAATAAAATAGGATGGAAAACCCAGAACTAAATCCTAGTTTATATGGCAAAATAATCTTCAATGGGAAATGATACCATTTTCAACAAATAGTGCTGGAAAAACTGGGTATCTACCTGCAAAAGTATGAAGTTAGACCCTTGCCCTACATTATATACAAAAATTAACTCCAAATGGATGAAAGACTTAAATATGGGACTTAAAACTATGAAAGTCTAAAAAGACAATAGGGAGAAATCTTCAGGTATTGGATTTCAAAATAATTTCTTGGATATGAAACCGAAAGAACAGACTCTAACAAAAGTAAGATTAAACAAATGGGGCTATATAAAACTTTAAAACTTCTGTGCCAGAAAGGACACAATACATAGCATGAAAATACAAACTATAGAATGAGAAAAAATATTTGCAAATTGTACATATACGAGTATACCATAAAGGGCTAATATCCAGAATGTGTTAAAGAAATTCTATAACTCATCAACAACAACTACAGCCACAACAAACAAACAAACAAACAAACAAACAAACAAAAAACCACACAAAAACAAAACCTGATGGACATTTCTCCAAAAGTGATTGCAAATAGCTAACAAGCATATCATCACTAACTTGTGAAATGGAAATCAAAATCAAAATCGAATATCAGTACACATTTATAAAGATGGCTACTATGAAAGAAAGAAGCATAGAAAGAAAGAAAAGAAAAGAAAGAAAGAGGGCAAGAAATTAACAGGTGCTGGTGAGCATGTGGAGAAATTGGAATCCTCCTGTACTGTTGATGGAGCATGTAAAATGCTACAGCCACTGTGAAAAACATTATGGCAGTTCCTCAAAAATTTAAGCAGACTTATCATGTGACTTAGCAATCCCACTTCTGGGTATATGTAAAAGAATTGAAACAGGACCTCAAAGATATATTTGAACACTCATGCTCATAGCAGCATTATTCACAATAGCCAAGAGGCAGAAGCAAACTGAATGTCCATGACAGATGAATGAACAAAGAAAATATAATACAGACATACAATGGAATATTATTTAGCCTTAAAAATGAAAGAAACCCTGTTGCATGCTGCAACGTGCATTAATCTTGAAGACAGTTTGCTAAGGGAAATAAACCTGTCCCAGGAAGACAAATACTGTATAATTCCGTTTTTATGAGGTGCTTACAGTAGACAGATTCATAGAGATAGAAATTAGAATGGTGGTTTCCAGAGCTGAGGGGGGAAGGGAATGGGGAGTTGCTATCTAATGGGGATAGAGTTTAAGTTTTAGAGGATAAAAAAGTTCCAGAGGGTGGTTGTACAACAGTGTGAATATACCTAACACTACCGAACTGTACACTGGAACGTGTTTAAGATGATAAAAAATACATATTATACCCAGACCCCAACTTCAGACCTTGTACCAGAGTCTCTAGGGTAGGAACCCAGTGTCGGTGCTTCTACAGCAGGGTCGAGAGCCACTGGGGTGGAGGGATGGGCCAGGACTGGTGCTGCCTCCCGGGAGGTCAGCCCCTGGAGGGAATGTGCAATGTGGACGCAGAACACCGTAAAGTCAGTCCATTGCGCTGGAGGCCTTGGAGCCTTCCTTGCAAACCCAGAAGGTGAAGATGGCCTGTGCAGCATCGGGTGAGAGTCTGGCCTTGGAAGAACTCGTCGGGGCTGACAGGCTGCCTGAGAGCGGAGAGGACCTGCAGCTGGCACACGTGCATAAAGGCAGGTAAAATTCCTGGTGGGAGTGGGAAGTGGAGGGGCAGCTAGTTTCACTGGAGCATGTCAGGGTGTGTGCCTGTGGGGGAGGGGGCAGTGGTAAGGAATTATGATTTCAAAGACGAGCTGATGCCAGCTTGTGGAGGGCCTTGGATGTCATGCTAAGAAGATTAGATATTATTCAGTAGACAATGGAGAGGCATTGCTTTCTTAGCCGGCGAATGAGAGAAGATAAACATCTGGATGATTTAAAGTCCGGAGTGATAAGAGCTATGTTTGAAGAAGATACATTTCACTCTTCCTTAAATGACATATACCAACCAGTGCTTTTGAACAGCCTGTTCACGTTGCATGCGGGTTTCCAACGCAGGTAACTTCATTTCGCCTGCCTGATCCAGAGCCTTCTGTTTCCTCCAGTCGGATGTTCCCTAGGCACCAGCTTGCCCAGTTGAGCCATACTCCATCCTTGTTCCCATCCAGCGGGGCCCACCACTCTGCTAAAAATAAACAGTTGTTTGCCTCCAAACGAGCTCTTCAGACAGTGGCCATTCATACCTGAAAGATTAATGCTGACTCTCATCCATGGGAAAACCACATTGTAAGTGTGATCCCTGCACGGGGCTGGCGTGATCCTCTGGTCAACTTGGAGCAGGACCGCAGGGCCCCTGGGAGCAGCACGCAGCCACGCGGCGGCTTGCTGCCTTCATGAGTGCCCACTTTCTTCCCTTCAGAAAGCTTGGACAACTGTATCTCGCAGGATTATTGTCAAGTCGGCTTGTGACATTTCAGAACAACTAACCTGCTTTGTTTGAGAAATGCATTTAAATAAATTAATGAAATCACTGCTCCGATGGAATCCTTTCAGGCTGCTTACAGAGAAATTTTGAAAGGGCAATATTATCACTGACAAAACCTGCAGCATCTGAGCAATTCGATATCCAGAAAGCCGAGGGGGGAGGCAGAACATAATGACAGAGTTTCACCTATAGCACAAGCATTAAAGGTCGCCTACAGGAAGGACGACTGAAATAGAATTTGTTTTCAAATTATAAGATTAAAGAACGTTCCTTGAAGAAAGTGTTATTATACAGTGTCAAAAGAAAGAGCGAGAGTGAAGCTGTCGGCCGATGCAGTCACAGCTGAGGTAAATTCCACTTTCTCTGTGGTTTGCACAGCCTGCAGTCTCCCCGCCTCGGTGGGTTGGGTGGGTTGGAGAAATTAGCAAGTGCTCCTCTCACCACACAGATCTTTCCCCCACTGAGAGTTCTTTTCCCCTCTGGTCTTATTGAAAACACACTTGCCTGCCACAGAAACCATGTGGAGAAGTGAAGGGTTTCTTTGTTAATGGTGCCCGTTGGAGAGGACAACATTAAAAATTCTTTAAAACGAAAGGGGCAATTTTGAGTTTCCAAGTCATTAGGCAGGTTTATGACTTGTCCATTTGCAAAGGAGCTGATGGGTCTCTCCCCACAACCATTTCACTTAAAATTGGCTCATCTCACACGTGGCTTTTGCTCAGTTCTCCCCTGACTTGCTCTGGCGTAGGCCCGGGCTCTCTTTGGAAGACGTGGGGAAAGTTCGCTCTGTCTTCTTTGCAGCACCATTTCTGCTTAAAATGCTACAGCACATTAGTATGGGCGCACAAGACTCTTTGCAATGCCTTAAATCAAATACAAACCTGCTCTATTACTACTGTCAATTCTAGAACGTGTGTCATGCATATTTCCTTCACAAATATTAGCTAAGCATGAACCTGCACAACTAGAGAAGAAAACTTGCAGGAGCTTTCTGCATTTTTAAAATATTTGAATACACTCGGTGAACACAAACTTTCTCTTGACGGAAGACCGTCCATCGTGGATACAATTTGTTCAAACTTAACACAGAGAGGCAGGAGCTAGGAAGATGATGCAATGTAACTATTTGTAATATAATTAATAATGTGCTCTTCTGAGCACGCAACAATGGAGGGCTTCTAAATATGTTGTCAAAGTGATCACCCAGTTTTTTCTTATTCAGAATGTTCCCTCTGGACAGAAATGCCTACTCAGTGGTCACTGAATGTCCTTTTGCCTTTTTGCCACCCTGTGCCTGACCAGTTTCCTTGCTACCTTGTGTGTGTCTCAGGCGTTAGCTGGACTTTTGAAGCTTGGCTTTGCCATCTCGTGTGTCAGTGCCTGTGAGGTGAACCAGGGCTAGTGGATAGCTGGTGCAGAGCTAAGATCAAAGTCAAGTTTTCTGGAGGCCAGAGCTAGCTGGCATGGTCCTGACTCAAGAATGGCTGGTCCTCTTGCCTTTCCTTCCACTGTCTCGGCTGCAGGAAACAGCTGTAGCGACAGTGCAGGTAGCTCCCAGGGTGTGCCTGTGATAGGGGTGCCTGCGATAGGGACTAACAATGCTCTGAAGTATGTTTTCCTCCCCAGTCTTTGGGACAAGAGCTGTTGCTATTGTTGAACAGAATGGAGAGCCCAGAAACCGCCTGGAGCTTCTACAGGAATTTGGTAGTTGTCAGAGGAACCCTTACAAATCAGTGGGGAAGTATGATTTGGGATCAGAAAAATTGGCTTTCCCTATGAAAATCAAAATAAACTACATTTTTTATCTCTTAGAAACAAAATAAATTTCAGGTAGGTTACAGGCTATATGTGTAAAATGTGACTTTACAACTCTTAGAAGAAATTTATATGAACATCTCAATGACCTTGGGGGAAGGAAAATATTTCTTAAGCAAAACCCCACAATACACACGATATAGAGGGGAATATTGCTATGTTTGACTCAAGATTTATACCTTTTGCATGACGGAAGGTGCCGTGAACAGTCCGGGTGGGAAATGACAGTCCAGGAGAAGGCGTTTGCAACACATGGTACCGACAACCTAGAATGTATAAAAACATTAGACAAGTTGCTAAGTCAAAGACAGACAACCTCACAAATGTGGGAAAAAGCTGACAATGGAAAATGCGTAAAAAGGGGGACCCGAAATCAGGAAAGGTGAACAACTTGCTGGGCATCAGCATCCTTGGCTAAGACGATGGCTGTCAGGGTTTTACATTTCTTCTTCTCTTTATAGTCAAAAAAATATTTTGAGGGGAGGTATTTGGAAGCTCTCACTTGCCTCATCACATGTTTACACACTAGTTTTAGTGTCTGTTGATGTTCCTTGCCCGGATAATTAATGCTGTGATGGTTGCTGTCTGGTGATTTTCAAATGCCATCATATTTCGTATGTTTATTGGTTGGCCTCCATTGTAAAGGAAAACTTCCTCTTCTCTCTATGTGCCTATATCAGGATGGGTTCATGAATTTCTATCTTTTCCTGGGTTATAACCTGTTACCATCTTTCTTTACTTTGATAGTTAAAATGTCCCAGCCTGGGACAGAAAGAGCCCCTTAGAACTGGCTCCTGTGTCCTTTTGCTATGGCCTCACATTCATTGAGCACCTCCTTATTTTCTGG
>PVJD01018982.1:0-12926 GCA_004026545.1 Mormoops blainvillei | reverse complement strand
GTTTTTCATTTGAAATTAGATTGTAGGAGCTAATAGCAAACTAGGTAGAATACTATAGAGTCTATTATAATAATTCAAACAAGAGATGATGGTGATTGAACTAAGATAGTAGCAGTAGAGAAAATAAGAAATATTTATATTCTGGTTGTGTTTCTAATCAAAGGCCAACAGGGGATATAGGAGATAGAGGAAACCTAAGGGTGACTCCAAATTTTTTATCTAATCAACTGAAGGGAAGAAGTTGTCATTGAGTGAAATGAAGAAAGCTGAATATAGAAGGTCTGTGGGTGTGGAGAGATCAGGAACTGAGCTCTGGATATGTTGAGGAAGAGATAACTAGTAGAGATAACAAGGGCAAAGTAAAGACTTGGGTACATGAAACAGGAATTTGGGGGGAAAATCCAGGTAGAATCCAATCCCAGGAATTCCAGAGTTACTGACAGGAATTGTAGTTAAAATATTGAAAACCCTAAGGTTTACTAAGCAGAGATATGTGGACTTTGTAAAACTATTGTTCTCTGAAAAACATTCCAACAATAATATAGAGGAAAAATTAAATTAAAATATTATCAATCAGCATCCTGTAATTATTAATGGATCTAAGCATTGAAAATCAATGGCTGCTAAATTTATTATTTAAAAAAAGAATAAAAACACAGTATGTGCCTCCTGATTGAAACAGCCTATGGAAGAAGGAAGGAAGGAAGGAAGGAAGGAAGGAAGGAAGGAAGGAACGAAGGAAGGAAGGAACGAAGGAAGGAAGGAACGAAAGAAGGGAGGGAGTGAGGGAGGGAGGGATGAAGGGGAGGGGAGGGGAGAGGAGGGGAAAACCTGATACTTATCACAACATTCAACTACAAATTTACAGAAAATTCAAAAGTCTGAGGGATGAGTTGAATCCACTGTTTAGGGGGGAGAAAGGAAGGATTAAGTTCACCTGAAATGACAAATAATTTTGATAAAGAAGGTAGCACTTGAGTCAGATTCTGAATGATAATTATAATTTCAAAAAGGTATTTTAAAAGGGTTTTTCCTGTTAAGGGAACAGTCTGATATATTTGTGAGATGGCCAGTTGTCTGTGTGGCTGCTGGGAAAGCTTAGCAGAATATTGAGACTTCACTAGAAAGTAAGGTTGGAAGTGTGTGTCTCTGTGTGTGTGTTCTTTATCTGTATTTTCTATTTTAAAAATTTTACTAATTAGTCAATATTTAAATTGTAGTTGATATACATTTTATTAGTGTTAGACGTACAACACAGTGATATGACATTTATATACCTTAGGAATTGAACACCACGATAAATCCAGTAACCATCTATGACTGTACAGTAATCTCAATATTGTTGACTAAATTTCCTAAACTGTACATAACTTCCCCAAACCAACATGGAATTGTTATGTGATAAATATATTTCTATAGTCCTATAAATTCAAGTTTTTAAATATAATTAAATAAAAGGAGTTTTGAGCCAACTAATGGAAGACTTCAAATACTATAATCAAGTTGTTTTGCTTTTTTCCCCTCACTGGCCTTGAACAGGCCACTAAAGGTATTCTTGGCTGCAACTCTGTTTCATTCCATGTTGATGCTAAGGTACCAGGAATACATTTTAGAAAAAAATAGGTAGTTTTTTCAGGAATCTAAAATCATTCCCATTACTGATGTGTTCAAAATGAGGTCCAGTTAAAGAAATAGAGAATTCCTACTCTATCTTCAGGGAAGTCTTGCAAGCATAGTTCATGTTGATGCCAATACATTTTAAAACACTGTGAATGTAAACAGGGTCAATATATTGGTATGGGCTGCAGTTAAGACAGACACTAAAGCTATGGCTTGATTTCCAAGCTGTTATTCATCCTGTAGATTAGAGACAATTTAAAACTGGATGATTGATAAAACATGGCCTGTCAAGCGGAAGAAGCAGGGACCGATGTGGGGGAGAGGACAGAAATGAAAGAAGTGATCGGCTAAGCAGAGAGGGATAATGTAAAAGGCTTGAGAGCAGCAAGAACTTGAGAAAAATATAGGGGTCTTCGTATCTGGTTTCTGGCAGAAAGAGGCTAAGACAGCGTTCAGGGGCCAAAGCAGGTCTACTTAGGCAATTACCCAAATTGCCTGAGAGCGGACACACTTCAAAGAGTATGAGCAATTTTTAGTTGAAAAAAATGAAACTAATATCTTTTCAGAGAAATGGTGTCAGGCCCAAGAGTAGTGTTCATATCAAGATATCTGGGTTCAAGGGGATTTAGACCAGAAGCAGAAACAGAGTAGGGAGAAACAGAAGGAGATGAAAGAGATTTGTCACAACATTTGAAGCCAGTTAGGAAACTGAGAACTCATTCTCATAGGGGATTTTTTTATAAGGAAAGCAGTTTTGCTAATTTAAAGAAGCTATGAGAGACTAAACCCTTACATTTTGCCTTCATATGTTTTATTTTAGGAAATCTAGCCCAATTTAATGCTGTCTCAACCTTTGCTTACCATTATTAAACAACATAAAGTTGATGCCAAGTAATTCATATTTATCTATATATCTCCACACATGTTATTTTTGTATACTATGAAATTATTCATGGGCATTTTCAGTGTACTTCCTGTTGAGGGCACCATACATTCATTCATTCAACAAATATTAATTGGGTGCATACTATTCGTAAGCTCTGTTGTAACTGCTGGGTGTGCTGTCTAGAGATGAATAAAGCAGACTTGACCTCTGTTCTCATGGAATATATTCCAGTTGAGAGATGTGAACATTAAATAAATAAACAAGATGGTAACAAATTCTAGGTAGAGGCTTGAAACAATGGGATGCGATAGTGACCAAGTGACTGCTTTAGATTGAGGTGGTCAGGAAAGATCATTGAGGACATTCAACCTGCATCCTGAATTATAAGCAACAGCTGGAATGAGTGGGGTTCAGTGTCTAGGTGAAGGGTTGGGAACAAAACAGGGGTTTAAGTGATCTGATACCTTGGAAAATGTTTGGGAAAACCACAGGTGTTTGAGTCTAATCTCTGGTGTACATTGAGCCCCTCTTTTCAGCAGCCTCTCTAAAAGAAACATGCCAGAGGGAGATTTTTTTTGTTTAAGGTTTGGAATCTTCTCTAACAGAGAAGCATGAAGAACTACTAGTAACTTGAAAAGGAAATGGAGATTTCTGCAGAGGAAAAGAGATGAAGCCATCAACTTTTTATTGTACAAGCTGAGCTTCATAGGTGAATTTGATACTTGCTACATCCCCCACAAGCCTGAACGAAAGAAATGAGAAATGCAGAAGATGAAGGTACAAATCCAATTTCCTTTTTGCAGCAAGACAGAGTCAGTAAGTCTTTGCCACTTTCTTCATTTGAAAACTCATCCATATTTTATCTCCCTTCATAAGCAATGTTTAGATAAACCCAGTGAATAATGGGCTTGAAAGGAAATTTTAAAGGTCATCTCGTGTGTACCCCTTTGCTTCAGGCAAGATTGCCTTCATGCCCACCCAAGAAGCAGTCTTCTCCTATGTCAGGTTTTGTTTTGAATAATGTTTATTTTTTCCAGGGTGGGGGGAGTGGGATAAGGAGGAGAGTAATGAAGAGTGTGTTTGCCTAAAAGCACAAGCGGAGTTATTTTTACTGTAGGTGCCCTCCCCTCCCCTATAATGCCAGGGGCAGAGTATTCTCCAAACGCCTTATACACTTACTTTCAGCTCTAAATGTATTTGTGCAAATCTCATGAATCATCAAGGCTTTTGAAAATATTTATAGGGAGAGAAACTCTACCCTTTTCATTAGAGTGAGTAAAACTCACATTTGTATCTTACTATTGTTTAAGGAGAACAATGGATGGGTGGATGAAAGAGAATGTCAGCTGGATCAACAAACAGCTGTTCCAACAAGAAGTCCTGCTACCCTATACAGTAGAGCCGTATTAATTGCTGCTTTCCCTGGAGTCTCTAAAGATGCTCCAACAGTACACAGTACCCTGTTTAACTGAAATGAGACTTTCATCTCATTAGCCACCTCACCTTCAGAAAGGAAGCCATGGGCCTTTAGAACTTTCTTCATTTGATCTCCTGAGAAGACCCTACCATCTCCCAAAACAATGTATGCCAGCGTATTCTTCTTTACATGATCTAATTGAAACGTCTGCAGTCGCTGCACAACTCAGTGTCTTTCTGTGCCGGCTTTGATGGAAGCAAGGAATCTAATTTTGCATATAAATGTATATCCCTTATAATACTTATAGCCTCTTGCGATATTATTTTCTCTAAGTCAAAAAAATTAAATATCTTCTGAAAGCCATATGGTATTCAGTAAAGGTTACAGAAGTTAGACTCTGTTCCAGATGAGAATCTTGGCTCTACCATTGACTAATTTTATGGGCAACTTATTTATGTAATTGTAAGACCCAGTTTACTCAACTTTCTTAAAGATTGTTGGGAGAATGAAATGTGACCATGCAAAAAAATAGTTTACAACAACATGCCTAGTATATAATTACATGATAAGTTTTATCACTGACTACCCACTTTTTTCTCCTTTCTCAATAGAAGTTTTTCCAAGTTTTTATCTGTTCATTAAGTCATGGAATATAAATATAGGTTCAGTTATCTAAGAACTATAAATAATCCAAGTAATGGAGGGATAACTTTATATTTTACAACCAATTCATATATCTACATACCTCATTAACAATAAAGTATGAATATTGTGAATCAATATTTGCTTATGATCCACAATGGCCCACGGATCCTTTTTTTTTTTTTTTTGGAATCTTCTTAAAGCCTCTCCTATATAACATATATTCAGAGATTATTTTTCTTCTTTTACATATATGTATAGTAATTGTAACAGCATGAAATTATGTCATCACATTTCTGAAATTCCTAAGGTATATAAAATATAAATCTTTTTCTATTGACTACAATAATAATTCTGGCCAGCCTTCTGTGATGCAAATTATAAATGACAAACAGCAAGTAGGGCCATTGTTAAGCACCAGTTACAGGGGTAGAACACAGTATAGCCTATGCATGCAATCCCTGAAAATATACCTTCACAGCAAGTTTTCTTATATTTATGAGTCATGCCAACACCCCCCCCCCCACCGCCCGACACACACACATATAATGTGCCAGGCACTGTGGCTAAAAACGTGAATGACATATTCTGGTAGATTTCAACATAAAGGAAAAAATGCAAGCATGTAAGCTATAACACAATTTGGCAAATATTAAAGCAGATGAACATGCAAAGTGTCAGGAAACAGTTGAGATGGGATGGTGGAGGTAGTCTATACACAGCATGGTGCGATGGGCTTACTAGCCTCAAGACTCCAGGCTATCCGTTCACATCCGTGTGGTTGTCAGTCCCCTCATTGGTAGAGCTCTTATATCAGGAAAATTATAGAATTGAGATTTCAGGGTCTCTTATGGAGTCCCTTTCTTTCCAGACATCACAGATCTCTGACAACGGAAGGGAGTTTCAGACAGCTATTACCCTAAGGGTTTCGATCCAAAATCATTCTCTGCCATGATTTAACAGCTCTCTCCTGCCTTCCTCCACGTACCTTCCTGCCTTATTATTCACTGTGTTCCCCAAATGAAGAAGGAGGCAAAAGCCTTCTAATTAAGAGAATACCATATGCAAATGAATTCTCAGGTATCTGGAGAAAGTGTAGCCATGTGAAGAGCAGCAGGAGGGAGTCCAAGGAGGGGAGAGAAATATCAAGATGAAGAAGAAAGCAATGTTCTAGGGAACTGAAAACTTAAGGAGGGACTCGGTTCCTCCGTTTTGTTTTGTGTTTGACGGAAGCAAGAACTCATGAGATGTGAAGGAGTGGGGAAGCCCTTCTGAAGGTGGTGAGGAAGGTGGGCTGGGAGGGTTAACAGTGGAGGCTGAGAGATCAGACAGTCAACTATGAAAGTTTTCCATGGGAGTCACAACAGAGTCCTGATAAAAGTCTAAGTTAAACTCATCTTATCATGGGGCTGAAACATAGAATGTTTTGGCAGTTATGTGCAATCACAAGAATAATTTTATAATCTGTCACAAAAACATGTCTTAGAAATACAGGACTCAGAGGGACCAGAGAATCTGATTCCTCCAACTTCCCATGTCCTGTTTTAATTCTCTACTTTGGAAAGCAAGGCTTCATAACCTGATTCTTTTTTTTTAAATTTATTTGTTTTTAGAGAGAAAGGGAAGGAGAGAGAGAAACATCAATGTGCAAGAGCTATATTGATCGGTTGCCTCTCATACACCCCCGACTGGGGACCTGGCCTGTAACCCAGGCATGTGCCCTGATTGGGAATCGAACTGGCAACCTTTCCATTTGCAGGCCAGCACTCAATCCACTGAGACACACCAGCCAGGGCCATAGCCCAATTGTTGGGTTCAATGTTGACTGCCTGAATTTACTATCCAAATTTTCAAAGATGATATATAATCTGATTAAATCTTTTTTAAAGAACCCTGTTAACTATTACACTAACTTGGAGAGCACTACTGCCTCCATCTCTTGACAATGAAACAGAATCCTTTTACACTATAACCCTCAGCTCAATTTTAAACGCCCTGCACTTTGCCAGCAAATTGACTACATAAAGACTCAGACACCAACACTAGTTTTAACCCTATTACAGTCTATTGTGGAGGCTCTGTTATCTTTTTAGAGTGGATGACTATTACACACCATGGGATTCCAGAACCTGGGGCTTCTCTTTAGATAAAGAAACATAACCTAAAGTCTGCTGTATTTAAGGCTCTGTCAGTTGCTGATAAAGCTAAGAGGATGTAAAGATCATCACAGCCATTTTACTCCCCCTGAAGTAATAGTCGAACACTATCTAAGGATAGGCTATCAGGGTTAGACTAGGTGCCTTGCTGAGATGGTCCATCCTAGTCCTAGCTCAGTCCCTGTCTCCTTGGCAGCCTAACTCCAGTGGTGTCAGAACATTGCATGAGTCTATTAAGGCTTACCAAGATATTTACTCGTTGCTATCTATTACAATAAAAGCCTTCTTTTTTAACCTTTCCCTGTATTTACCTGACATTTTCTGCCGATAAAGCACCTATGCACTCCTCAGGAACAAATGTCAATTTAACATTTTCCACTACTAACCTTCATGACAGCTATAGATGTTTGGCGGCATGTAACTTAAACTTTTCAGCAGAGCCTAGCATACTTTCTCAAGAAACAATTGGTGGAAGGGGAAAGGAAACAATATACTTGGCAGTAATCAATCTGTACCTAACTGCCTACATCTCTTGCTCCGTTTCCCCTCCCTCTTCTAGGACGTTGCCATGGTGCCAAATTATGTGTGGTGTGAGTGCTGCTGCTTACAATTTAAAATAAAGTATATACTTATTCTATAAAATCTGGGGGGGAAATATAGAAAAGTAGAAAGAGCACAAGAGAAAAAGTAATCTCTAACAAACAGCATAGAAGTACGCCATTGTTGCCTTATTTCTGTTACAGGGATACATCGCTATATTTCGGCGTTAAAAATAGAGTGCTTCAGAAAATCAATAATCATTGTTTTCCATACAGTATATTTTTCTACGAATAAAAATTTGGAATTTTGCAGGATTTTTAAATGTGTTTTGAATTTAGTGTGTTAACATCTGGTGGGTCCACACTAACTTGTTAGACTCAAGAATTTTTTGGTTGCAAGTGACGAAAACCCAAACTGAATTAGCATGAGAGGAAAAAAAAGAAGAGAAAAAAGAAGAAAAGAGAAAAAATTAGCATTAGGAAAAAAGAAGAAAAAAGTTTATTCAAGTAACTTGGAAGAACAGAGGTAGATCAGGTGTTTTCCTTAATTATTACAAATAGGAAACATTCATATAATGTGGCAAGAAGAGAGAGCTTGGTCATCCTCCCAGCTTAGGGCCTCAGAGACACTGGTTCCAAGGAAGGACCCTGAGAGACCTTGGATCAGTCCCTATGTTAGGGCTACTCCCCTGCCCCCTGAGAACCCTAAGAAATCGGGGAAGAACAATTTCTGAAGAAAAGGAAACTGCTGTTTCTAAATGCACAGCTAGGAAGAAGTGGGACAGTCAAAACAAAAGCTGATTATTTTCTAATGTTACAAACTGCTAATCTTACAAGAAGTAAAAATATTCCTTATCCTATGAAAAAGTAGCAGGACTTCATGAGGAGCATTTCAAAGCATACCTCTGTCCTTCATCAAAGATTTTAATTGATCTCTTCCTACTTCTTCCTCTGTGCACCTCTGCATTCCTGAGCAATGCTGCCCGTAAAGATGTTGCTGTTCTCAAGCATGTTGTGGTATAAAAAGGATTAAGGGCAAACCGTTCATCCCCAGTTTTGATTCCCAGTGAATCAAAATTTACATACCAATTGGACTGTTGCTGGAGACTGAAGTACTCTCCACTCTTTCACCACTTTAAGTAATGCTGCTTTGAACATGAAGAGTTTTCTAGATTTAACACTACGTAAGACCAATTTCTAGAAGGAGAATTACCAGTTCAAAGGGTAGAGTTCATTTTAAGACCCACAGTTCACACTACCTGGTATCACTGAAACACTATTTTAATGGCTGCAGTGTTCCGATGCTGGCTGAACCAGTTGGTTTATTTTGGTATCAAATGCCCAGTGGTCTGTTTATATGAGTTCTTGTATTTACAGCTGTTAGCACCAACACAGTGCCTTGCACTTGAAATGAATTCATCAATGTTTCTCAGTGATGAACAAGAAGATGCTAATGCTGAGAGTCCAGGGATTTTCTTAATTAATCTGTATTTAAGATGAAGGCCTGAAGAGGAAATTCATCTTACATGCAAGCACGAGACGGAAGACAAATGACTGAGAGAGGAAAGTAACTCACCTTGTTCATTAAAGCAGTGATTTTCAACCTTAGATTGTCAAATGAAAAAATGACAACAGCCAACACAACAATAGCTGTCCAGGGTAAATAAATCAAAAGTATATCTATCTTTTTTGTCAGATCAGCAGAAAATATATTTCAGGGTGTGCTGCACAGTTTAGTAATTCATGTATGCGTGCCATGAGGTAAAAAAGGTTGAAATTACTCTATTAAAATATAAAGGGTAATTTAAGTTTCACTTGTCTGTCTGCTGCTTGCAGAACCTAAACTTTTCCATATGTTCAAAGAAGATTCAGCAAAGGCGTATGTATGGAAAGAAGCCAGTCAGTGCATGTCACGGAAAGAGAACCTCCGGTGGAGGTTCTTTACCTCCCCAGGTATTGCTTTCCTTACTTGATCCACAGAGCTCAGAACCTGCCATGGCTGCTTCTCACGGCTGCTCTAAGGCATGAATACCCTGATGGATGGGAAAATTCTTCATAGACTGCAAAATTCTACACAAATAAATTATTCTTACTATTACTATTACAACTTCAGATGAGTTGCTCTTAAGTGATTTGGCATTGTAGATCTCTTTATTGAGCTCAAGTTAGGATCTCTCTCTCTCTCTCTCTCTCTCTCTCTCTCTCTCTCCTGAAAAAGGAACATACTTAAAAATATTATATAAAATTTTAGGGAGTTTATGAAAGTCCAAAACTCAGGGGATACATGAATCACAGGTTGAGAATTTGGGGCTTAACATATTATAATACTTTAAAATTACAAGCTGTTTCAAAGGTCAAAAGTCCAGAAAATTATGTAACAATTTCCTGTATACCCATCACTGGCATTTTTAAAAAGTTAACTTTGGGACATATTTACTACAGACATTTTGTTAAGAAATATATCACTACACATATAGCCAAATCTAAATGTGCCACTCCATTCTAGAGTGTTTTATGGAAATAAAATCTAAAGTGTTCTCCTTGCTCACGACCCATTTGTTGCCTACTCAGGTAGACACACATGAAAAAAAAATGAGACACGAATAGGATGTGGAAATTATGAATGATGATAAAGAAAAGACATCACTGGGAAAGCTAAAGCCATCTAGAAAATCATCCTGGAGAAGGCTTCATTTGAGGTGTTTTTTTAACAAAGTACAAAGATACATGAGTAAGAGATATCTGGTACAAAATGGAAGTCAGGAAGCATACATTCCCTATCATGGCCGGGCGCTATGCTGGGTCTTGGACCCATAATATAAATAAATTAGACATGTTTGTCAATCTTAAGAAGCTCCTGCTGTAGAGGGAAAACCTAAATAAAGAACAAATAAAAAGAAAGTGATAGGATAAATTCTGGTACTTTTTCTGGTAGGGTGCAAAAAAATGTTTTCCAGAGAATGTGTCTTTAGAGATTGGTTTTGAAGTGTTTAATAGAATTTAAGTAGGGATAACAGTATTTGTAAAGAAATGGTGATCTGAAACAGAACGCTACTATTACTGAAACGTAATGGTGATACATGGCAGATGAGGCCAGAGGCAGAAAGCGGACCGAAAATGCTTTTCTAAGGAAAAAGCACTTTATCTTGAAGATAATTCCAAACTTCCTTGAGGATTAGAATAACCAAATGTTTTATTTAAAAAAGAAGAAGAGGAAGAGGAAGAAGAAGAAGGAGGAGGAGGGGGAGGAGGAGAGGAAGAAAAAGAAGAAGAAGATTCTCAGCCCTCACTTTCTAAGATTCTCATTCAGAAGATGGGCAGGAATTTCAATTGTTTACTGTTGTCCTGAGGGATTATTGTTTTCAGTGAAGTTTAGAAAATGCTACTGGAAGTAACGAATAGTCAGTAAGGAGTTTTAAGCTACAACAAGGTGTAATCCGTCCTGCAACTGGGGATGGCTGCTTTGGTGGTAGTGAGGACTCATTAGATAAGGTTTAAATCAGGAAAATACTACAAATGCCCCATAGTTTTTACACACGCATGCACACACACACACACACACATGCATACATATATACATATATAATCTTAAACTTTTATGTTTATATATTTATATATTATTGTATATATAATCTTAGTCTTTGTTTCATTTATTCTTGTTGTAGTTCAGTGAAGATAACCAATAGCTGGTCATGGTCCTCTCTATTGAAGCTTGTCATCTCACATTCAGTTCCCTTTCTGATTTCTTTTGTCCTTCATGGACTCAGCCTGTTTCCTAAAACCTTGATCTTAAGCACTATTAGCTTTTGTTTATGCTTTGGTCTCTTCAAGTCTTCTTCAGATATATCAAGTTCTGGAACCCCAGTAGGAGGTGCAAGAGCTTATTTATAACACTAGGCAAATTTCTTCATTATTTCTGCACTATTTTAGCAGCTCAACATTCTGCTTACATTCAGTATTTAAACAGCTAAACAAAAATGATGACACACAGTCAACCAATGCTGTCATTTATTCATGCAACGAATGTTGCTTGTGGGTCCATTATATGCTAGAGATTATGTTAGGTATTTGAAACACCAAGATGAATAAAATAGAGGTCTATGCCTTTCTGGAGTTCAGAGTGTAGGAGTGGGGGAGGTATGAATTTTTTAAAAAATGCCAAAAAGTGCATTTAATTTTAAAATTGAAGGAACTAAAATATTTTGGGAGCACAGAGGATGGAATTATTGAATGCTGATCTGTGGGGTCAAGAAAAGTTTCACAGAGAAGGTAGCATTTAAATTGAAGTAATAACAGAAAGTTTCCAGTCATCAGGGGATGTAGTGGGGGAGGGGAGCAATGCTCTCTGGCACACAATGGGGTCACCATCTTCTTCCATTTCAGTTTATCCCTGATCCCTTTGAACTTTTCCCTAGACACTTATGATCTTCCATCCTTTTTGCTTCATAGTTTTAAGTCACAGCTAGGTAGGACTACAAACATTTCCCTGGGTTTAAACCAGGAGAATTATACAAACTTGCCCAGGTTCACACGAACGCTCTGTAACTATTGTCTGAGCCTCACTTTGGAAATCAAACCTGAAACCAGGATCATTTTCACGTGGTTTCGAGTTTCACCATCAACAATGCACATGATACCAGGCTCAATTCATGTATAATATAAGCAGGTGTAAAATTTCAGCCTCAAGTCACTATAGACATATGTGGGACGGGCCTGGTACTTGGCTTCCCCTAAATGATTTGAGCCTCCGCAGAGAAAATATTTCCATTTGTCACCCCTGCAATATTCTCCCCTCCAACACATACACCACTAATCACCGATCTGATCGTGAAAATAACACTTGCTGATTTGCAAAGTTCGGACAACAGATGCGCCATCTCCGAACTGACAGCCTGGTATGTTGAGGCATAACAGTGGCCAGCCTCAGAGCTTCGCGAAAACAAACACGGTTTAGAATAATGGGAGATGATGAAATGGATCTGCAACGAGGACTTAATATGTGATTTTAAAAACCACTAACATATGAGGAAACCTTCCAACTTACAACAGTGTGGAAAGTAATGCAATAATACGTTTGATTAGAAAGTACTTCAGGATGTATTAATGTCAGCACTTAGCAAGTCCCTCAAACATACCATTCTGCAAGAAGCATATAGATTTTTTCCAAACATATCCATTTCCATTTAGGTTGTGCTCTAGCTGATGGCTCTAAATGCAAGGGAACTTCCATGAGCTCTTTTATTTTATGTACATTAGATTCAAATCTCTTGATCCCATCTTGTTTTGATATTTTTAAATGGAAACAAAACACCAGGACACTTCAGTCTCTGTATTTCTCCATTCAAGCTGTGCATATCAGCCTGTTTCTGAAAGTATCTTTCCTTTTCAAATCATTGTAAAACAGTCATTTAACACTATATTCTTTCCCTCTGATTCTCTGGGGATCACAATTTACTTTAAATTCAAAAGGGCAAAGGCTCTGTCAGGTAATAAATCTATAGTTAACCTGGAAGGACTTATGTTTAACTAGTCTCCTTGGCAATGTTTGCGTTCAGCTGTTCTGACATAGGGAGCAACATATGAGAGCCAAGTAGAGAAACAGAATGTAAGACCAAGGGAAAGGAAGGGAATGCAAGACCAAGGGAAAGGAAGGGGAGGAGAGGGGA
>PVJD01018981.1:0-12920 GCA_004026545.1 Mormoops blainvillei | reverse complement strand
TGACTTTTGTATTATGGCAGAAGGGTAATTGTTTCAAGTGGCACCAGGGAGCCGGAGACATACAATAGCTTCTCTAGGCCTCATGGCATATAGAAGAATGAGCAGCTTACTGTTTTGTGTGTGTTAGTAACCGTTTTAAAAATTACAGTTGACGTTTGATATTATATTAGTTTCAGGTGTACAGCATAGGGTAAGATATTTCTATAACTTACAGAGTGATCCCCCCTAAGTCTAGTACTCCCTTGACACCTTACATATCTGTCATAGTATTACTGACTATAATCCCTTTGCTATACTTCGTATCCCTGTGACTATGTGGTGACTGCCAATTTGTACTTCTTGTTTTAAAAGATTTAATTTTTTTTAAAATTTTTAGAGAGAGGGAAAGGGAGGAAGAGAATTGATCACTTGCCTCTCACAGGCCCCCAGCTGGGGACCTGGCCTGCAGCCCAGGCGTGCACCCTGACCGGGGATCAAACCTGCGACCTTTTGGTTCATAGGCCGATGATGCTCAATCCACTGAGCTGCACCAGCCAGGACACAGATTTGTACTTCTTAATCCCTTCACCCTTTTCACTGACTCCCAAACCCCCTCCCGCCTGGCAACCATCAGGTTGTTGTGAGCAGCCTACTTTTGATGGGGACCAAGTTTCTATTAAGGCAAAGAGGTGGTGGAAGAGTTATTTGAAGAGGCTTAGGATGTAGTAGAACTTGCTTACAATGGAAAGAGGGTTCCAGAGAGCAAAGTGAGGAAGGGGTTACTAGAAAGGTTAGACGTGGAAGGAAGAATTAGGAGAGAGGAAGTACAGGGTGTTCCCAGGATGTTAGGGCCTTGAAAAGCAGTAGACCACAGAGGTTGATCATTCAACTACAGAATTCAATTTTCTGTTTCTGCTTTGTTTCTTTTTTTTAAGAGTAATTTATTGTTTTTAAAGATTTTATTTATTTTTAGAGAGGGAGGCAGAAAATGAGGGAGAGAGGCATCCATGTGTGGTTGCCTCTCACGCGCCCCACACTGGGGACCTGGCCCGCAGCCCAGGCACATGCCCCAACTGGGAATTGAACTGGCGACCTAATGGCTCACAGGCTGTCACTCAATCCACTGAGCCATACCAGCCAGGGCTTTCTTAGAATAATTTCTGTATTTGCCTAATGTCCGGTACTAAATTATAGACTTTTTGAAGACAAAAACCAAATCTGATTAATCTGCATAGTTTCTGTAGAACCTAGCAAGGAGCATTACACTCAGTGCCCAACGAATGTGTGAAATCAGACTAAATCATTTCAAAAACGCCTTCTAGAGGCATATTAGATCTTCTAGTTCATTTATTATCTCACTTTCTTATTTTTCCTTTGGTGTAATTTTGAAATAGTTAACAGGGATTTTGTTTTCTCAGAGCATCTTACCAAAGCAAAAACATACAACCTATATGAGAGCTCAATTTAAACTTCTTGTTTCTCATCCAACTAAAATGACGTGCAGGCCTGACAGCAGAAGTGTGATTCACTGTGGAACAGCTGAAAGTAGGTCCAGTAGTTTCAACTAGATTCCTTGAAAACAGAGATGAAATCTCTTTTTAAATGTTTTCTTTTTCCTATTTAACCTCTCCTTATACTTCTCCATGGCTCTTCTAGAGTGGTTGGCACAGTGCTTAGCATAACAGGAACATAAGGGATGGCTAGTGGAATTCTATGCCATTCTCTTTTAAGAAAATATTATTGACTCACGGCAGTAAAATGCACCCTTTGTTATTCCAAGGAAAGATGCCAGTTTGAGGCAGAAGTGATCTCTGAGACACTGTTCCAATGAATTTTTACATTTGAAAAACCTGAAACCTGGGGACGATAGTGGGGAGCAAGTGACTTGCTCAAGAGCACACGGCTAGTGACAGGGCTGACACTAGAACCCAGGTGGCACAGTCATCTGACCAGTTGTGCTCCCAATAACAGCTCTTCTTTTTGATCTCCCTTCATCAGTGACAGATTTTTCAGGCCTGTCACTGGGGTTGTCAGTGCAACAAAATCTGTGACACGCAAATGTTGGGTGTTCAGTTTTTTGCTTCTCCCTTTCCTCTCAAGAATTTATTGACTTCTATGAAATAAAAAGATCATTTTCATGTGGATGACTCAAAATCTCTGTCTGAGCCACAATATACTCACCTGAACTCGATTTAGTTTTCTTTCAAGATTTTGTTTATTTATTTTTAGGAATAGGAGAAGGGAGGGAGAAAGAGAGGGAGAGAAATATTGATGTGAGTGAGAAACATCGATCGATTGCCTTTCACATGCTGCTGGACCAGAAACTGAACCCACAACCCAGGCACGTGCCCTGACTGGGAATCAAACCCATGACCTTTCGCTTTGTGGAATGACACCCAACCCACTCATCCGCATCACTCACGGCTCGCCTGAACTTTGGTCTCTCATTTTCAACTGCCTATTTTACTTTGCTTTTCTTGGATCACGTGCCTTGTTCTCAGTTTCAAATGCTTATTGACAAATATATGTTTTTTTCTTTCCAAAATCAACTTCTCCAAGTGATTTTTCTTTTCTTTCTTTTCGTGGACATGAATAGTCTTCCAGTCATTCAGGCTTAGAACCTGGGAGTCGTAGTTCACGCCACTCCATCCTGACCTCGTCCATCACGTGGAAATTCCAAGTTTTGTTCAGCCTTTTATTGCAGTATCTCCTGATTCTCTCTCTTCCACCAACTTAGTTCAGCATTCTTATCTCATCATGCCTTGGCTAGTTGGAGATACTTGAACTATACATCTTCTTTGACCCTCACATGTAAGGTCAAAGGGGTGAACCTGGCAGTTTTCTACTGATAATTTTAAGATTCAAGTTGAAGTTATTCCCTACAAATACTCCCTTGTTCATGGTTCGCTTGTTTTATTTTTTTAAGTACCATAATTACTCTTTTAGCTTACATACCTGTCATACCCATTTCGATGGTGAGCCCGTTAAGGACAGTGAGTCTGCTTTAGTGATTTTTGCTCTTTTCCTCTTCTAATTGACCAACCTAAGAAGAGTAGCTCTGTCATTAGGTGCTTTTGAGTAATGGAGTGTTTAACTTCCCAGGGTGGTGGTCTAAGGGGTCGAGGGAGGAACATGCTTTTGTGTGGAAATGCAGGTGCTACTGTGCAAAGGTCTAGATGTAAAGTGGAAATGAAATGTGGGTACCTCTAGGGGGTTAGAGTCTGTTAACAAGCTCTGAAAAGTCAAAAGAGTGCAGGGGGCCATGACTTGGGAAGGGACACTACAAATCACTGGAGAAGAAAGAAACACGGTTGGGAAGATGAATCCACACATTTAGGAAGAAAGAGGATGCAAAGAGCTTAAAACAAACAACCAAAAAAAAAAAAGACAAAAGTAGTCAAAGTGGCCTAGGTCAGAGATTGATAGAATCTGAAGACACAAGAACATGTCTTGACAATAGGTCTGGGTGAAACTGATAATGGTTGTTTTTGAATTCAACCAACTGGAGAGACTGAAAGATTAAATCAGTATTTGGATGTAGTTTTATGACTTTATTAAGTTGAGTGACTCCCCAAGACTTCCTTTACCTTTCTAGTAAATGCTAGCATGCACCGGATGGTCTGCATGTGTTGGAGGAATGCCTGCAGGGGTGCGGTGCTAAGGGTAGTGCCAAAGCAAAAGAGGAAGTGGGGGAGGTTGCAACCCAGGGCTAAGCCTTTTAAGGCAGATACTTCTTCCACTTTTGGTGAGCAGTGGCAAGACTCAGGAAACATCGTTTTCACGAAAGTGCAGCTCAGTGGGGCTCTACTTTTATTTGGTCAACTCCCCAATGCCTTTTTTTCTATTCTCCCTGTATCCTAATATGGTCAAGTGAGAAAAGGTAGTTGTGCTGTTCATCCTGTAAGGCTGGGCTCGGGGAGGTGACGGACTGAGGGACAATGTCCCTTCCAAGCTTTCTTGATGTATAATTAATGAATAAAATTGTAAGATGTTCAAAGTATCCCGCATGACAACCTGATATATGTCTACATTGTGAAAGGATTCTCTCCAAGTAAATTAAATGGGACAGTGTTTTATTAATTTTTTGATACAGCAGGTATTTGTTGGGTGGATACAGGAATGGAGAATCAGCAAATATGAGTATTTTGTAAACTGTAAGGCACTATATGAATGTAAATTTGTGTGGTTTTCTTTCCTGCTCATAATAGGCCGAGCCGAGGTTCCAACTCCTGGCACCAACTTTAACCACCCCATTCCCTGGTCACATCTCTGTTCTTTGAATTGTATTATATTCATTGTTCATATTGTTGATATATATGGCAGTCAGCATTCTAATACCTTGTATCCTGCCTTTTAATGTGTAGGAATCTTGTCTCGTTAAGTAGACTGTAAACTCTGCTGGGATGGAGAGAAAAAGCCCAGCCTTTTTTTTTTTTTCCTTTCTTAAGCTCTGTGAATGCAATGCCTAGACTATCACAGTGGTTTCATACAAAGAAAAATGGGCAATAAATATTAATAGAGTGATTGGTTATTGATTGACTGGAGCAAAACCACACAGCATCCATAGGGTTTTAATCTCTAAACAACCAGGCGTGTACTAACAACCCCAGTGCCTTTCCTCCCTGGGATGACGGATCTCGGGGAAAGGAGTAGAAAGACCCTCCTGCCTTCACTGTAGCCTCCTTATCACAATAAGTAGCTTTCTCACTTGCATTTTTAGGGACATGCTTAGCAGCATTCTCGCTGGCATTAGAAACTACAGGGGGCTTGATACTGCATTGCTGACAGTTCTCAGATGTTTCTTCTCTAATAGTTTATTCATCCCTAAAAGGAGAGAGAACATCACACTCATCAAATTGGGCCAATCTATTGTCAGTTGGAGTCCAAATACAGGAGAATGCCACAGTCCAAAAGGCACTTGGCCTGTGTCATTCAGAGCTAATTACACAGTGTGCCCCTTGCATAGTACTGTGACACAAATATTTATCCTGTGTGAACAGAATAAAGTGATGCATAAGAACTGGCTTGAAGGGAAATGCAAGTCACAAAATGGCAACAGGGATCTTAAGTGTGAGTGAGAGCGCACAGTGGAGGAGAGTCGTAGCCTTAGCCTGGGCGGTCGAACAGACAGCGAACGCGCCTTTGAACTCATAAAGCACTGACCAGGCGGCCTACCTTCTTCCAGGGTTGCCTGTATAAGCCTCTGCCTCACTGCCAGGAACTTGGAACCCCTGAGTTCTGAGGCCTTTCTCACAGCCGACTCTGAGGCCTGCCGCTAACTTCTTGGTATTTAGATGCCTGGATCTTGGAAGTAAAATAATTCTTCTCTTACAGGGGTGTCCAACCTTTTGGAGACTCTGGGCCACACTAGAAGAAGAAGATTAGGCTTGGGCCACACATTAAATACATTGCGACACATAATCCCCCCCAAAATCTCACAATGTTTTAAGTAACTTTACGGTTTTGTGTTGGGCCGCATTCCCAGCCGTCCTGGGCCGCAGGCTGGACACCCCTGAAGGAGATTGCTTTCTATCGAAGGCCTTCCTTTTGAACATGAATTTAAATTTTGGTTAAACAGAAAGGGTGACCAATTTGGAATAAAAAGACGCTTTTAATATCTCCTAAGGCCTGAGCTTCATAGGAGCTTCGTGTTAGAGATGCCATGCTGTTATTGTTAGCGTCATGCCATGTCGAATCCATGACAACACCGAAACAGCTCTGTGTAAAAACAGAAGCTGTTAATATGAAATAGATAAGGAATCTTAAGAAGTTTTATATGTCAGACATCTCAAGATGTGATTCCAAACTGGCTTTTCTTTTTTCCTTTTTAGGGAAAAGTGGTTGGATGAAAAGAAAAGAAAGCTCGCATGTGCCAGGGGACTATAAGTTTGGAACTCAGTTCCATTTTCTTTTTCATCAGCTACATTTCAGTAGAAGCTCAAATGTCCGGGATGCACTGATTCCATGAACACTCTAATTAAGATCATAGTTTATTCATCAAAAGGTAAACCAACTCTGCATTTAATGCTTAAGGTCGATATTTATTCTTCTGTTTTGTCTCTTTCCCCCTATTTCTAGCAGGGCCCCTTCCTAACTCCTCCCAAATATTCATTAATTTTTCTTTCTGTTTTCTCTCATATGAAATCCCCCCTTAAATACAGAAGCCAAACTGGTGGGGTACAAAGAATGGGGGTCTCATGATAGGATTGAGATGAAATGAGGAAGCAAGACAGAAGAGATTTGGGGCATACAACTTATATATAAACAGTGGTCTTCTCTACCAACCCATAAAGAGTTCTCAATTGAAGGCAAAAATAATTGTCAGTTGATGCTGTTTTAGCACCCGTATTGTGATATGAATGAATGGACTTTAGATGTCTGAATTTATAATCTGGTTAAATGGTTTTCTTTGTTGCCTTTTCTGTAAGGATAATGATGTGCCACCACCCGCAATGCATCTATCAGGCTTCTTAGCGGTTGTATCTCCTCAATGCAAATCAACAAATTGGCATTCTGACTCCTGCATCACTTTTGTAGGGTCGATTAGCAGGAATATGTCTCCTGGAAGTTTACTTACCCTGACTGAACTGGAAAGGCTGGTTCTTACTGGCTTTCAGATTATACCATGTAGACATCCGTGTAGCCTGAAACCCAAATAACAGTGTTTTGAGAGACAATAATGACTTTATGTCTTTGCATTTTATGGAGAAAAGTATGCACTATACCTACTACCTACCTATATATTCTGGGAACATTACTTATATTATAACCAAATCGGTGGTTCAACAAGTGGCTTTAGGACAGTGGAATACTGTGTTCCATTCAGAACTTTTTGTAGAAATTGTTTTGGTTCTTAGCATTTAATCCTCAGAACAGTGGGCTTAATGGAAGTAATAGCTAATGAATAAAGGTGGGTAGTGTTTTCACAGGAATAATTGTTAAATTCTACTCTTAAATATTTTATTCCTTTGGAAATTCACATTGAGGCTTGCACAGGTATTGTGCAGTTAGTGGTCCTAGGAGTTGAATGAAATTGCTGATACTTAGAGTAAGGCAGAAAGTAACTGGCCCTCTTCCTACCACAAGCTGTCAAGCTTCTTGTGTATTTTATTCACCTGGAATGGACTTTAAATAAAACCCTTTTAGATGATTGTTTCTAGTTTCAAATTTCTTTCATATTTATACTTATTATTTTAAAAGATCTAAGAAGTATTCCTATAAGTTTATTACTGTAGTTGCTGGATGAGGAAGCCAAGCAAAACTGATATTCAGTAACTCGCAAAAGAACACGTAGCTGATTACAAGGCAAAGCTAGCATGAACTCCCAGTCACTCAATGCCAATTCTTTTCCATTGAAATTCAAGCAGCAAGGTAGTTTGCAGAAGCCACCGTTAGGTTGCAGGGTTTATGGCAGTTCAAACTGGACGATTGTTTGAAGCAAAAATTCTCCATGGTTGCTTATGTTAGAATAACTTAATATTTATTGAGCGCTCGTGGTGTGTACACTAGTTATTGTTGGGAAGGGGAGATTTAAAAGAATAAATAACCTGATAACTGTCCCTCAAGATGCTTGCTATCTTTTGGGAAGAATTGTATTTCTGTGGCTCTTATTTCTTAGGACTCTCTTCTTCCTCTGACCTGAAAATGTAGGCACTGCATGAATTTCAGTTGTTGGTCATCTTTTAGATTTGCTAAATTTAAATTTAGCCGAGCCATTTTATATGACCTTGGCTATCAATCATACTCCCCAGATTTAACTTTGGCCTGCACCTTTTCTCTATCATTCACACTCGGGGCTGTTACTTCTAGCCAGTTGTAAGACAGTGCTTTTTGGCATTGGCTAGTGGGTCAGTGGATTGAGCATCAGCCTGCAAACTGAAAGGTCGCTGGTTTGATACCCAGTCAGGGCATCTGCGTGGGTTGCAGGCCAGGTCCCCAGTTGGGGGCATGTGAGAGGAAACCAGTTAATGTTTCTCTCGCACATCGCTGTTTCTCTCCCTCTTTCTTCTTCCCTCCCCTTTCTCTAAAAATAAATAAATAAAACCTTTAAAAAATAAAATTAAAAAAACCCTAAAAACTGTCTGGTCTCAGAGATACTCAGCTCAGGTTGGTTACCCCATCAATTAAAAAAAAAAGAAGACATTGCTTCTTGGAAATTTTCCTGTCTCCTCAAACTCAGTAGGGCAAAATAGCACTATTCATGTCTTACATTTCCATTTCTATCCCCAAATTATCTATTTCTAGGAATGGTCGTAGCACCACTGCCCAGATCCCACAGGTTCAAAATTTCAGAGATGTCTCTGACTTATTTCTTTCCTATGCTGCCTGTATTTAATCACTCACCAATTTCCATCTGTTGTTGCTTATAAATGTCTCTTGAGCTCCTCTATAGTCCATTTCCACTGCCATCAGCCTGATCTAGAGCCTCATTAAATTCCGCTCTGTAAGTGCTCTCCCATCTCAAGTTTTCACCAGACGTAGTCAGGTTATGAAACTCATCTCTTCAAAATGTTTTTCATCCCTTATTCCAAGTTTGCTGATAAGATTTCCCATTAAAAAGTTCCTGGAATTCAGTGTCTAATAATCTTGTCTTACATTCCTATCCAAATCCATTTTCTGTTATTCCTCAGCTCAGTCCCTTTATGTAACCAGGTCAGGCACCTTGGTGTACCTTGCAGGTACAATTGTAAGCTCCCTCCGGCTAGGGACCACGGTTTTCCTTTCTTTGTGCCCCAGACTATATTGAGCTTAATCAACACTTATTTAACTGATTTACAATGTATTTGAGACATTTTAATAAAAACATAAGACACAGCAAAATAGATGAAAGTAGTGATCTGCACAGAGCTCTGTTATCTGAGAGATTATGATATCCTTCACTGCGTTAGATTCACAAGGTTGGACAGGTACCTTAAGGATCGTTCCCTTAGTCCCTTAATCCCAATGTTACAGCAAAGGCAAATTGATAATTTCGTGCACCAGTGGAAAAATCTTGATTTTTATACCAGGTAACTAGTTCCTAAACACATCAAAAGTTTGATTAAAGATAAGAGGGAGTAGAAAGTGAAATTGGTAGTTCCAAGTTAGGAAGACATAAGTGCTGGACTTTGACTGGGACTCAACCTGCAAATTTCCTTTAACTCACCATTCTTTTGGGGTTCACTGGCTCTCAGCATGATTTATTTTATTCGCAGGAACTCATGGGCATGCAATGCAGTCCCAAGTCCAAGTTTAGTTACATTTTGTTTTTAAATAATCACCTGATAAATGTATGGCGCTGCGGCCTCTCTAGATTTCAGAACAATCAGAGCACTGGAAGGCAGAACGACTGCAATTGAGAAACAAGGATTTCCCTTTTTTTAGCTACAGATGGAGCTCACCAAGCCACTTGCTTACCCTTAAAAAGAGCTTCTTTGCTGCTCAGTAGAAAAGTTAGCTCCTGACTAACGATTTAGATCAAAATGTGTGAAGCGTTGGCTCTGTGTAAAGCTGTTCTCTGTCAGGTACGCCTAAGATGCTAAATAGATCGTGCGATTTTCTTATATTCTTTTATAGTTTTGAGAGCTTTCTATTTTCAGTCTCTAGTCCTAACTTGCCAGTTTCTAGTTGTGTGCTGTATTTCCAGAATATTTCTTCACTTCTCGAATCCCTATTCTTATTTGCAAAACAGGGATAGTAGCGCTTTACCCCATCTACATTGCAGGATATTGCCAGGTCAAGTGGGACAATGAAGGTGAAAATAAGAGGAAATTCATCACTTTTTTACCTTCAGCAGTCACTATATATTCTCTTTGAATATTGAAGGAAACTGCCACTACAGATTAGAGAAACTCCATTAAGTCCTTAAAATAGGATTTGAAAACATGCCCTAACATTTTTGACTTAATTGCAAAGGCGCTGGAGGCTTGGGGAATGTCCCCTCTGTCATTTTGCCACAATGAGCCCCTACCTAGCAGAAGCACTGAGCAATACTTGTTGCTAGACTGATTAGATTATCACATCTCTGACCAATAAATAAAGCAGCCCAAGTTAAAGCAGGTAGGACAGATTCCCAAGCTCCCAGGAATTTGCCGAGATCAGCACCATTGTACTACACACAGCTCTGATCCTCGCAGGGAAATGCTGGCCCTTCTTACCTGCGCAGTTCAAGGTTGACACTTTAGGATCCTTTGGCTTTTGCTCTCAGAAGCAAGCACCAAGTCTTCAGTAAATCCAATCTACCCAGTTCTTGGAGAGCAGAGCTGTCACTGGTGACCTGCGCTGTGGATCTGAATGCTCTGCAGGGCGCTGACAGTGCACTTCAAGCACAGGGTACCCGCTCTTCAGGAAGGCTTCTTTGAAAAGATGGGCTGTGGCTGCCTTTAAGAGCAGAGGGGGTAGGGCACATGCTAGTCAATGTGTACAGATCCTTCTTCCTCTTTCAGATTGGTCTTCAAACTGTTTAAAGCATGGGTAAGTTTGGCTTCTCTGGTGCCAGATGAGGGAGGGATTGGTAGAGGCAGGGTGGAAGAATAGAAACTGGAGACTTGCAGGTTATTGTGTGTGTGTGAATGAGCTTTTGTCCCTAGAACCAGCAACAGAATCCTCAGGAAATCACACAGCTGCGCTGACATGGGAAGCAGGAAGGAATATACCCTGTCCAGCCTAGTTTCTCAGATTTTTATGACTTGGCAGTGGTGAGACTATTTGTAGGCGGAGACAGATGATATACTAATCTAACTGCCATTATGTGAAACTTGATCTTAGGCAAGATAAATTCTTTCTCCCACCCCTCTTCCCCCATTATGACACCTATGACTCTAATCCACATTCCAAAAAGGCTTTTTTCCTTTCTGGTGGTTTATGCCCTGGAAAATAATTGCCTTAGTTTGAGCTCGGTTTTCTGAAATCCCCCCAACAATGCATTGCCTCCACAGAATTTAAAGTAGGTTGTTTTCTGTCACACTGAGAATGGTCTGGAATGACTGGGCTTGCTGTCAGTGGTCCTCTGGTAGGAGTTTGGAAGTCAGGTGAACGCCCTTGACCTTTGGCTAGGTTCTGGGATATTGAGCTATGGGATGCTCTACCTGGCTTCTCAAGAATAGGGACATGACGCTATGCTCTGCTATGTGCCCATTTGAGCTTGGTGTAGCATCGTGGTGTCATGAAGCAAATGAAGAGACCCTGATGTGTGTTGGTTACATCAGTTATATTCAGTTATAGTATATAAGATGGTCTATATGGGGATAGACATAATTTATGTTTATTTATTTTAAAAATTTTATTTATTTATTTTTAGAGAGGGGAAGTGAGGGAGAAAGAGAGGGAGAGAAACATCAGTGTGTGGTTGCCTCTCATGCGCCCCCTACTGGGGACCAGGCCTGCAACCCCAGGCATGTGCCGTGACTGGGAATCGAACCAGTGACCTTTTGATTCTCAGGCTGGCACTCAATCCACTGAGCCACACCAGCCAGGGCTATTTATATTTATTTTAACATATTACAAACATGGACCAATAACTAATAACTAATTTGGTTGTACTCAGTAACATGGGAACCCAGCAACATCCCTGTGGCCAGCTATGTGCTGCAGGGACAAAACACTTTACTCAAATCCCGCATCTGTAGCTACCAGAATTCTCTCACAGCCAACCTGGAGCCAGGACTCTAAGGTTTCTGAAATATTCATCTTTGTTGATAGAGTTCGTGGTTGTGGTAGTACTTGTGGGGAAAAGCCAACAAACCAAATTAAAGGGGGAGATAACATTTGGACTCAAGACCAGACACTTTAATCATCCTTGGGGAGCTTTACCAATTAAAGTGACATTATAACAAGAATTTCTTCAAGTATGGTTGGATTCCAAGACATCTAGGGGAAGTTCATGAGGAAGATAAAGGGTGAGCTGTCACTTCCTCTCTAGCCTGGACCGTTAGCCATCTTGAGCTATGGTGGAAGGGTAGTTCACACTCATGTAAGGAACGAAGGAGAAAGGGGCTAGATCTTTGACTTTCAAAATGGCACCACAACAGCCGTGGCAGAGAGGGAATGCAGTGTTGCTTCTGTGTCTTCCCATACTCCCTGCCTTCCTTAGCTGCTTCTCTGCTTTCTGAGCAGTGGGAAGGGCAGAACCCCACCTGTCCCCAGTCAAGGGATTTTGCCGTGTATAATGCACACCTTTATGCCCAAATTTCTGAGGGAAAAATAAGGATGTGCATTATACATGGGTAGTGCTAACTCCATATCAATATAAATGTTTTTAGTTCTTTCATTTATGCATATGTCTTAAAAAGTCTAACTCCAGAAAGCAATAAACGATATCCGTATGCAAAATAATACCCTGGAATACGATGATAGCTTTTGTTCCCAAATAGAAACAAAGAAAAAAAATGGAATTAAAAAATTAAAATGAAAGGGTTTTTTTCCTGAAAGTTTGGGCCAAAACCATGGGCGCGCATTATACACAGCAAAATGCGGTAGGTCTTCGCCTTGTACAGCTTCGTCGATTTTTACTATGTTCACCCTACTTGACAGCCAGTTGTAAAACACCTCCTTTCCTTACTTCTCCGTCCTTTCTTTTCCTCTTGGTGCAACTTCATTCAATACTTATCCTCACATTCCCTGTTATTTCAGGACACAGTGACGTGTCCAGACTGAGACCCCTCTGCTGCCGTGTCTCTACTCTTTCTCATTTTCTCAGACTCTTCCAGGTATTACTTTATCATTGCGGCAGAGAGTACCACGTGGGTGATGGTGAGGGAGAGGGGGAATAACCTGTAATTTCATGGGGACTCTGTCTTAGCGAAGTATGATTTTTAAAAATTTTCATTATTTAAATTTTTTGGTATATTTTATTCATTATGCTATTACAGTAGTCTAATTTCCGCCCCTTTATCCCCTCTGCCCTGCACCCCATCCCATCATCCCCACGTCAACATTTTCCTGCCACCACTTTCCCCAGCCCC
>PVJD01018980.1:0-12921 GCA_004026545.1 Mormoops blainvillei | reverse complement strand
CTCCGGAATTCCTTATTGTATAATGGACAGGTTTCCAAATGGCTGTTGTTACGTATTCAAGATGGAAGTGACTCTGGAATGGAGAGAATTCTTTAACTCCGGGGTTCTAGAATTGACAGGATTATGGAATAGTAATGATTCTGGAGTAGAGATATTCTCAAATTGAGGGTTATAGTATGAACAAGACTCTAACTGGGATAATGCTCAGCATTATAGAATGGGCAGAATTCTAGAATTCAGCGTTTTAGAAGTCAGGATTCCAGAATGGACAGGCTTCCAGAATGGGCACGATGCTAATTGACATTCTATTCAGAAACCGAGAATGGACAGAATTCTAGCATGGTCACAATGGAAGAATTTAGGTTACTAGAATGAGTAGGATTCTAAATGGGAAGAGTTCCTGTATTCTAGTTTACACTGGGTTCTATAATGGTGAGGATACAAGCATGGACAGGATGCCTGAATACAGGGCTCTAGAGTGGACAAATTCTAAATGTGATGGTGTTCAGGATTGTTTAATGCACAGGGTTATAGAATGAACTGGACTCCAGAGCTCAGGATCCTGCAATGGAATGTATTCTATATTGGGTGGTATTCAGGATTCCATGGAAAAAAAAAACAGCATTCTAGAATGGAGGTGTTCTAGAATTCAGGATTGTAGATTGGATAGTAATTTAAATGGGATTGTATTCAGGATCCTAGCATCAGCAGGAATCTATAATGGACAGAATTGTAGACTTCAGGATTATTGAATGGACACTATTCTAAACGGGAGAGTTCAGGATTCAAAAGTGGGCAGGATTCAGGAATTGAAGATTGTAGAATGGACAGGAACCTAGAATGGGCATGACTGTGCATCTGAGGATTCTAAAATGGACAAGAATCTCTAATAAAGAGGATTCTAAAAAGCAGAGATTGTAGAATGGACTGTAGAATGGATCGTAGGTTTCTAAATGGAATAGCGTTCATAATTCTAGAATGGACAGAACCTTGCCTGGACACAATTATTGAAGACAGCATTCAAGAATGAAGTGGAATCTAAGCAGGTTGCGCTTAGTATTCTAGTAAGGACAGGATACTAACATGGAGGTGATGCTGTAATTCAGTGTTCTTGAATGGACAGAATACTACATGCAATGGCATTCCGGATTGTTGAATGCACAATTTTATAGAATGAATGGGATTTGGATCTTAGGATTATCGATGGAATTGATTCCGTTTAGGATTCTATTCAGGATTCTAGAATGGACAGGTTTCTACATGGCGTGTGTGTCAGAATTCTAGAACAGGCTGGATTTTAGAATGAATAAATTTCTAGCATGGGTAGGATTCTGGAATTCAGTATTCTAGAATGGGCAGGGTTCAAAATGGGATGGTGTTCCAGGTTATAGAATGTATGGGACTCAAGAATGGGAAGGATTCTTGAGTGGGCGTGATTCTAAGTGGAATGGTGCTTAGGATTCTAGATATAACAGAATTCTACCCTGGAGAGCTTCCAAAAAATTCAGGTTTATAAGGTGGATATATTACCAATGGGATGGTGGCCATGATTCTAGAAAGGGGAGACTTACAGCATGGGCAGAATTCTGGGATTTAGGATTCTAGAACGGACAGGTTCAAGAATGGATAGAATTATTGCAAGGAGAAATATGTGGAATTCAGGATTGTAAATTGGGCAGGATTTTGAATGGCTGTCGTTCAGAGTTCTAGAATGGATAGGATCCTTGAATGTACACAATTGTACTATATTGACATTCAGGATTTTATGACTGACACGATTCTAATTGGGATGGTGTTAAGAATACCAAAATAGTAAGATTTTTACAATGGACAGGATTCTGCAACTCATTATCATAGAATAGGCAGTATTCTAAATGGGATGTGTTAAAGGTTCTAGAGTGAACAGATTTCTAGAAGGAGCAGGATTCTCTAACTCAGCATTCCGGTCCGGAAAGGATTCCAAATGGAATGGTGTTCAGGTTTCCAAAATGGATAGAATAGTAGAACGGACAGGTTTCTAAGTGGGATGCTGTGTTTGATTCTAGAATGGTCAGGATCCTAGCATGGACATGATTCTGGAATTCATGATTCTTGGAAGGGAAGTTGTTGAATGGAGGGATTCTAGGATCCAGGAGTCTAGGAGGGACAGGATCCTAAATGGGATGTTGTTCAGGATTCTAGAGTACGCAGGATTTTACGATTGACCATATTAATATCCTGGTTTGCAGTAGAGAATAGATTCTAAATTGGAGGATCTTCTGGTGTCCAGAGTAGACAGGGTTCTGGAAGTGATGATTGTAGAATCGACAAGATCCTGAATGGAATGGCGTTCAGGATTGTAGAATGGCAAGGATTCCGCAATGGACAGGAGCCTGGAATGGACAGAATTCTGCAGTTGAGCACTCCAGATAGACAACATTTAAAATGGGATGGTGTTCATTATTCCATGAACAGCTTTAAAGAACAGACAGGATTCTGAAGTCCGAAATCTATATTGTAAAGGATTCTAGAATGTAGTTTTCTTGAATGGGCATGTTTCTAAATGAAAGGCTATTCAGAATATCTTATGGGACAAGGTTCTAAAATGGAGAGAATCTCAGAATGCATGATTGTAGAATGGACATATTTCTCAATGGAATGGTGTTCATGTTTCTATAATGGGCAGGATTATATATATATTTAATTTTAAAATTCAGAGGGTTCTTAATGGAGAGATACTAGAATTCAAGATTCTAGAATGGACAGATTACGGCAATTTAGGATTATAAAATGGGCTGGATTACACTCGAGTTGATGTTCATTATTCTAGAATGACCAGGATTATAAAACGGACAGGATGCGGAGTGCGGTGGTGTTCAGGGTTCTACAGTGGACAGAATTCAAGTATGGGCATGATTCTGGAATACTGGGCTTCTACAATGGACAGGATTCTAAATGGGATGGCAGTCAGGATTCAAGCATGAATATGATTTTAGAATGGGTAGGTTTCTAGAATGGTCTGAACTCTAAGTGGGATGGTGTTCCAGATAGTGGAAAGGACACAATTCTCTAATGGACTTAAGCCTATAATTCACGATTATGGAATCGACGGGTTTCTCAAAGGGATAGGGTTCGTGTTCCTGGAATGGACTGGTTTCTAGAATGGACATATTTTGACATTTTAGGATTTTAGGATGGGCAGGATGTTACTTGGGTTGATCTCAGTATTCTAGAATGATCAAGTTTCTAGAATGGTCAGGATTCTAAATGGGATGGTGTTAAGGATTAAAGTGTGGACAGGGTTCTAGAATGGTCGGGACTCTAAATGGTAAGGCGTTCCTAGGTAGTGCAAAGCACACACCTCTACAAAGCACAAAAAGGTATAAATCAAGATTATGGAATGGAAGGGATTCAAAATGGGATGGTGCTCATGCTCCTGCAATGGACACGGATGTAGAATGGACCATAATCTGAAACTCAGGATACTAGAATGGACAGGATTCCTGGATTCAATTCTAAAGGGAAACATGCTTAGTTTTCTAGAATCAGCGGTATCCTAGAATGGAGAGAATTTTAGAATTCAACTTTCCAGAGTGCAATGTTCCAAAATGGGATGATGTTCCATGTTCAAGTGTAGACAGAACTTTAGCAGTGAAAGAATACTTGAATTCAGTTTGTAGAATTGACTCTATTGTAAGTAGAATGACGTCCATTATTCTAGCATCGGCAGGATTCTGGAATGCAGGGATCTAGAACATACGAGATTCAGATTGGATGGTGTTCAGCACTGTGGGATGGAGAGTAACCTACGATGGCCAGGATTCTAAATTGGAACGTGTTCGGTGTTTCATAATGGACAGAATTGTGGAATGGACAGGATTCTACATGGACAAAATTCTAAATGGTATGGAATCAGGGTTCTATATTAGACAGAATTCCATCACTGATGGGAATCGGGAGAACAAGATTATAGAATGGAGAGAATCCTAGAATTCAGTATTGTACAATTGACAGGTTTCTAATGCACTGGTGTTCAGTTAACTGGAAAGCACAGAATTCTATAATGGACAGAAGTTTATAATTTAAACTTTTGGAATGGGTAGGATTTAAACTGAGGTGGTGTTCACGTTTCTAGAATGTACATGATTGTAGAATGGACAGATTTCTAGAACTCGGGATTCTCGTGTAGACACGAGTGTAACTGGGATTTGTTAACTATGCTAAAATTGAGAGAATTCTAGAATGGACAGGTCATATATGAGATGGTGTTTTCTCTATTTTAGAATGTACAGGATTCTCATATTGATATAATTTTAGAATCCAATGCTAGTATGGACAGTAGTTCATGGGATTTTGGACAGAACTCTACAATGGACAGAATTCTATAATGGAGAATGTTCTGCAATGGGCGGTATTCCTATACAGGACGGTGTTCTGAATTGTATACTAGACAAGAACCCACAAGGCACAAAATCCCTGGTTTCAGGATTTAGAATAAACAGGATTCTAAATGGCATGGTTTTCGGTATCTAGAATGGAAAGGATTTTCGGCGGGTATGATTCTAAATGATATGGTGTTCAGGAGTCTACTGAGGACAGATTTTTGAATTGATGGGATGCTATAATGGACATAATCACAGAATTCAGCTTTGGAGTGGTCAAGATTTTCAAGTGGACGGGGCTCAGGTGTTAGAATGTACAGGAATCTACAATGGACTGCATCCTAGAGGATGTAGAATTATAGAAGTGACAAGTCTGTAATGGACAGCATTCAACATGTTATGGTGTTCAGGATCCTAGAATGGACAGGATTCTGGAATGGGCTGGACTGAAGAGTGGACAGGCTTCTGCAAGTCAGGACTCTAGGAAGGACAGAGCTCTAAGTGGGATGGTTTTAAAGACTATGGGATGGTCAGGACTATAATGTTTTCTACCACTCTGTACAATTCAGAGAATGTGCAAAATTCACTCTGGGGTGCAGAGTGAAATGGATTCTCAACTGGATGGTATTCAGGACTTTAGAATGAACAAAAATCTAAATGTGATGGTGTTCAGGGACTAGAATGGATAGAATAATGCAATGGACATGATCCTAACTGGGATAGTGTTCAGTATTATAGAATGGGTAATATTTAAAGTGCACAGAGTTGTAGATAGGGCAGGATTCTAAATAGGATAGTGGCCTGATTCTATCATGGGCTGGACTCTATAAAGGACAGAATCTTAGAATTGAGGATTTTAGATTGGACAGTTTTCTAAATGGGATGGTGCTTGGGTTTCTAGAATATACAGGATTCTATAATGGACTGTATTCTAGGGAGGGACACTTAGAAATCAGGAACCTGTAATGACTAGGATTATAAATGGAATAGTGTTTAGGATTCCAACGTGAACATATTGCTAACAACGACATAAATCAAGAATTCATGATTCTAGGTGGAACTAGGTCCTCAGTTGTGTGGTGTTAAGTAATCTGGGCTGGACAGGATCCTAGAATGGACAGAATTCTAAATCCCAGGATTGTAGAATGGACAGGATTCTAAATGGGATGTGGAACAGTACTCTAGTATGCACAGGGTTCTAGAATGAACAGGGTGCTGGAATTGAAGACCCTAGATTTCACAGGATTGTAAATGGGATGGCGTTCAGACGTCTTGAAAGGACATGATTCCAGAATGAGAGGATCCTGGAGCTCAGAATTCTGTAGTGGGCAGTAATCATGATTGGACAGAACACTAGAATGGGCAGTATACTAAATAGATTCCCGGATTCTATAATGGGCTGCATTCTATACTAGACAATAATTCTTGATTTCAGGATTCTCGAGTGAAGATTATAAATGAAAGGATGTTCATGACCTAGAATAGACAGGATTCTACAATGCACAGAAATCTAAGTGGGATTTGTTCAGGATTTTTGAAGAGACACAATTCTATAATTGAATCTTAGAATCTTAGAATTCAAGATTTTGGAATGGACAAAATTCTAAATGGGGTTGTGTTCAGGTTTATAGAATGGACAAGGTTGTAGAATGGACTGCATTCTAGAGTGGAGAGAATTCTAGGATTCAGTGATGGAGAAAATTCTAAAATATATGGTGTTCTGATTCTGCAATGGGCAGCATTCTTGAATGTACACAATTCAAAATAGAAATGTTTTCAGGATGAAGAGTGGATAGGATTCTAGGAGGAGAGGTTGCTCTAATTCAAGGTTGTAGAATGAAAACGTTTCTAAACAGAATGCTGTTAAGGTTTCTAGAACGGAAATAATTCTGACCTGCTTGGGATGATGGAATGCATGGTTCCTCACTGGAGGGGAGTTTAAATGGGACGGTGTTCTGAATTCTAGAAGAGACTGATTCTTTTTAGAAACGATAGAGTTCTAAAAGGGCAAGATTCTTGAATTCAGGTTGTGGAATGGACACTATTCTAATTGGGATGGAGGTCAGTATTCTTGAAAAGATAGGATTACAGAACGGGCAGGGGTCCTGAACCGAGGCTTCTGGAATGGACTGGATTCTAAATTGGGTAGTTTTCAGGATTCCAGAGTGAACAGGCTTTAAAAAGAATGGTGTTCAGGATTCTTGGAAGAACCTAGCATGGACAGACTACTGAGAGTCAGGGTTCCAGAATGGACAGGATTCAACAATGTAGAGATGCAAGAATTTAGGATTCTCTAAAGGACAGGATTCGAAATGAGATGGTCTTCAAAATTTATGAATGGACAGGATTCTAAAATGGGTTGAATTCTACCTAGCCCAGTACTCTGGAAATAATTTTTCCAGCATTGAAAGAATTATAACTAAATTGTGTTTAAGATTCTGGAATGGAGAGATAAATAATGCACCAGATTCTTGAATGTACAGGATACAAAATGGACTGGTGTTTAGGATTCTAGAACGCACAGGATTCCACAGTATTGTAAATCCTAGAATACTGGCTTTTAGTGTACACCGATTCTAATGGGATGGTGCACCATGATCATGAATGGACATTCTTGCATGGACACGATTCAGGGTTCCGTGATTCTGGAATGATGTTCAGGAATGTAGAATGGTAGGTTTCCATGTTGACAGAATTCTATAATTTGGGATTATAGAAGGGGCAGGATTCTAAATAGGGTGGTGCTTGGGGTTCTGGAAGAGACAGGATTCTACCTTGGCCACGATTAAGGGATTCAGCATTCTATAAAGGAAAAGATTTATAGGGAATGGTGTTCAGGATTCTAGAATGGACAACTTACTAGCATGGGCAGAAGTCTACATTTCAGGTATGTAGAATAAGTAGGATCCTCAATGGGATTTCTTTTTAGTGTTCTAGTATGGGCAGCATTCTAGAATCGGCAGGGTACTTGCATGAACAAGATTCTGGATTTAAGAGTTCAGGAATGGGCAGTATTATAAATGGAATGAATTTGAGATCATTGAATTCATAGGTTTAAAGAATGCACAGGATTTTATATTTGATAGTATTCAGAATCCAGAATTGACAGGATTCCAAAATGAAGAAATTGTAAGATTCAGAATTCTCGAAAGGGTATGATTCTAATTGGGATTGTCTTCAGGATTCTAGAATGGAGAGAATTCCAACATGGACATAATTTTGGAATTTGGGTTTTACATTGGACAGGACACTAAAATGGAGATATTCTAGAATTCAGAATTGCAGAAATTACAGGAATTAAAGTGGGATGATGTTCAGAATTCTAGAATGTACGGGATTCTAGAGTGGATGGAATTATAATATGGACACTATTCTCGAGTCCATTACTCCAGAATGGACATGATTCTAAAAGGAACGGTGTTCAACATTTTAAAATCAAGAAGATCAACGTTGGACAGGATTCTTAACTGGACGTTATTCTGTATGGAATGGTGTTCAGGATTCCAGATTGCACAAGACTGTAGAAAGAGAGAATCCTAGAATTCGGTCTTCCAGAGTGGACAGATTCTAAGAAGGATGTATTCAGGGTTAAAAAAAGTTCTGCAGTATTCTAGCATTGACAGGACTTAGAATGAATAGAGTTATAAATAGGATGGCCTTCAGAATTCAGGAATGGACGTATTCAAGGATGGAGAGGATTCTAAATGAGATGGTGTTTGGAATTCCAGAATGCAGTGAATTCTATGACAGACAGTATGTAATTCAGTTTATGGAATGCACAGGATACTAAATGGAATGGTGTTTATGTTTCTAGAATAGCCAGGATTCTCGAATGGACAGAATTCTTTAATTCAACATTCTAGAATGTATGGAATCATAATTGGGATTGTGTTGAGTATTTTAGAATTGGCGGGATTCTAGAATGGGGTGACGGTTGTAAAATTCAGTATTTTGGAATGGACAAGATTGGAAATCGGATTGTGTTGCTGTTTCTAGAATGGACATTATTCTACACTGTATATGATTGTGAAACTAAGGGTTCAGCTATGGTTAGGGTTCTAAATGTGATGCTTTTCTCACTTCTACAATGGACAAGGCTTTAGAATGAGTAGATTTCTGGAATGCACAGGATTTTAAATTTGATGGTGTTCAGGATTCTAGTTTGGTCAGAATTCTAGCATGGAAAGAATTATGGAGTTCAGAATTTTCATTGATTAGGATTCTCAATAGGTTGTTCAGTATTCTAGTATGGACACGATTTTACAGGGGAAGACACTTAGGATCTAGAATGGACAGGATTCTGGAACTCAGGATTCCAAGGTAGGCAGAATTACAGAATGGACATAATTCTAGAATTGACATGATTCTAAGTGGAATTGTATTCAGAATTCTACAAACGATGAAATTCCAGAATGCAGAGAATAATATAACTGAAGAGAAGAATGCACAGGTTTCTAAAATGAATGGTTTGCAGGATTCTAGAATGGACGAAATGATTGCATGGAAAGAATTCTAGAATTCAGAATTCTAGAATGGGCAGGATTTTTAATGGTTTGCCGTTCAGTATTGTAGTAAAATCAGGATTCAAGGATGGCCAAGGTTCTGGCATGGAAATTACCCTGGAATTCAGGATCCTAGAATGGACAGGGTTCTAAATTAGATGGTGTTCAGGATTCCCATATGCACTGAGGTATAGATTGACTCGATTGCAGAATTCAGAAGTGGTTAGAATCTAAACTGGGTAGAATCCAGGACTCTAGAAAGGTCAGGATACTAGAATGGAGAGATACTGGATTTCAGGATTGTAGAATGCTATGGGTTGTAAATGAGATGATGTTCAGATTACTTGAATAGACATTATAAAAGCATGGAAAGTATTCTGTAATTAAGAATTCTAGAATGAACAAGAATCTAATGGTAAGCTTTTCTGGATCTAACTAGTGAGGTTCAAGCATGAAAAGGATTCTGGATCTCGGAAAGCTTAAATGGACATGATTCTAAAGGGAGAGGCTTCAGTATGCTAGAAAGGATGTTATTCTAGAATAGATAGAATTCTAGCATGGACAGAATTGTTGAATTCAGTATTCTAAAATGGGTAAGGTTTAAAGAACTGCTGTTCCAGATCCTAGGGTGGACAGGATTCAAGAGAGGACATGATTCTGGAATTGGGATGATTATAAGTGGAATGAATGGACAGTATCAAGAATAGGCAGCATTCTAGAATGGACAGGATTCTAAATGTGTTGGTGTTCTGAATGATGCAATTCACAGCGTCACAGAGAACAGAATTTTATTATTAGGGTTCTTGAGTCAACATAATTCTAAGTGAGACTGCGTTCAGGATCAAGAATGGACAACATTCTTGAATGTACAGGATTCTACATGGGATGCTGTTCAGGATTCTTGGAAGCACCGGGTTATAGTATGGACAGGATACTGGAACCCAGGATTCTACAATGGATTGGATTCTAAGTTGGATGGTCTTCAGGATTCCAAAGTGGATAGAAGTCCAGCGGGACAGAATTCTGGAATTCAGGATTAATGAATGAGCAGGATTCTAAAATGGATAGAATTCTATCACAGACACGATTTTGGCATTCACGATTCTATAATGGACAAGATTCTAAATGGAATGTTATTCAGGGTTCTAGTATGGAGAAGATTCTAACAAGAACAAAGCTCTGGAATTCATGAGTCTAGAATGAACAGTGCTATAATTGGGCCGGTGTTCAGAATTCTGTGGTGGGCATGATTCAAGAACAGATAGTATCCAGGCAAGGGTAAGATTCCTTAATTCAGGATTCTAGACTGAACAGGATATTTAGTGGAATAATGTGTAGGACTTAGAATGGACAGGGTTATGGCATGAAGATAATTGAAGGATTCAGGATTCTTGAAAGAGAGAATCCTGAATGGGATGCTTTTTAGTGATATGCAGAAAGAAGAATTCCAGCCTCGACAGGAACGTGGAATTCAAGACTCTGGAATGCACAGGATTCTAGAATGGAAAGAATCCCAGAATTCCAGATTGAGGATGGACGCAATTCTGCAAGTCGGGATTCTTGCATGGACAGGAATCTAAATGGATTGCTATTTAGATTCCAGAATGGTCAGGATTCTAGAATGGGGAAAATCCAAAATTCAAGACTGCAGTTTCGACAGTGTTCTAAATGGAAGGGTGTTCAGTGCTCTAGAATGAACAGAATTCTAGCATGGACAGGATTATGGAATTAATTTTCTAAACTGGACAGATTTCTAAACGAAATGGTGTATAAATTTCCGTAGTGGACTTGGGGAAGGATAGATTTTTCTGCAATGGACTCGATTGTAAACGGAGTGATGTTCAGGATATAGAATGTACAGGATTCTACACTTGAGTGAATCCAATCATTCAAGTCTCCACTGATTAATAAATGGAATCATATTTATAGTGCAAGAATGGAGAGAGCTATATCATGGACAGAATTCTGGAATTCCGGTTTATGGAATGACCTGGCCTCTCTATGGGATGGTGTTCATGATTCTAGAATTTACAAGATTCGAAAATGAACAGAATTCTAAAATTCAGGATTCAAGATTGGACAGGGTTCAATCTGAGATCATATTCAGCATTATTGAGCAGTCCAGAATGGACAGGATTACATATGGACTGTGTTCTGGATTCTAGAATGAACAGGCTTCTCTACTGGACAGAATTCTAGAATTCGGGATTTCAGAATGGACATCATTCTAAAAGAAACAGTGTTTAGGATCAAGAAAGGGCAGGATTCTAGCATGAACAGATTCTGTAATGCAGGCTTCTGGAACGGAAAGGATTCTAAATTGGATGGTGCCAGAATTCTACAATGGACAGAATTTCTATAATTCATGGATATGGAATGGCTGGAACTCTGAAAGGGATGGTGTTCATGTTTCTAAAATGGATTGAATTCTAGTATGGACAGATTTCTAGAATTCAGGATTCTAGAATGGAAAGATTTCTCATTGGGATGGTGTTCAGTATCCTTGAATTGACAGTATTATGCAATGATCAGGATTCTAAATGGAATGGTGTTCTGGATTTGAGAATCTGCAGGTTTCTAAAATGGACAGAATTCCAGGATTCATGGTTATCGAATGGGAAGGGTCTAAATGGGTTGATGTTAAACATCTAGAAAGGACATGAATCTCCAACGGACATGATTCCGGAGCTCAGGATTCAACAATGGAGAAGATTCTGAATGCGATGTGCTCAGGATTCTTGGTTGGACAGTAATTTGCATGAACAGTATTCTGGAATGGACAGGGTTCAAGAATTGACAGGATTCTGCAACCCAGGATCCCAGAATGGACACGATTATAAACATAATAGAGTTTAGGATTCCTGGATGGACAGAGCTCTAGAATAGGTAGGGTTCTAGAATGGCCAAGAACCCAAATGGAATGGTGTTCAGGACTGTAGTTGGACAGCATTCTAGAAGGTACAGGAATCTAGAATGGAAAGTATTTTGCAAGTCAGGATTCTAAATTGGACAGAATTCTCAACAGTATGGTGTTTGGGATTCTTGAATGCATAGGGTTATAGTATGCGCAGGAGACTGGACCTCAGTATATCAGAAGAATGGTGCCTAGATTGGATGCTGTTCTGGGCTCTGGAATTGAGAGAATTACAGCACTGACCAAACTCTGGAATTCAGGATTCTGGAATGTACAGGATTCCAGTTAGGATGTTGTTCTGAATTCTACAGTGGGCAAATACTTAGTGAATGCCTCAAGGTTCTAGGGTGGACAGGATAAAGAACAAAGAGGACACTTGAATGGGTCTGATTCTAAATGGAATGGGGTTCAGGGTTCTAGAACACACAGGGTCATACTATAGAGTAAATCTTAGAAGGCAAGCTTCTAGAGTGAATAGATTTTAAGTGCATTGGTGTTCAGCGTTCAATAACTGGCACAGCTATTACATGGACAGAATTCTGGAGTTCATGATTCTAGGATGGACAAGATCGTAAATGGAATTTTGTTCAGGAATCTAGAATGGACTAACTTCTAGCAGGGATAATATTCCAGTTGGATGGAGTTCAGAATTCTACAACGGATAGAATTTTGTGTTCCCAGTTTTTGAAATTTACAGGAATCTAAATGAGATTATCATCATGTTGCTGGAAAGGACAGGATTCTAAAATGAACAGAATTCTATAATTAAGGATCTAGGTGTGATAGGATTGTAATTGAGAGGTTGTTCAGTATTTAATTGACAGGATTGTAGGAAGGGGGTATTCTAAATGGAATGGTGTACTGGTCCCTAGAATATGCAGGCTTCTAGAATGGAGAGTATTCTTGAATTCAGGATTACAGAATTGACAGGACTCTAAATGGGATGGTAGTAAGATCCCAGAATGGACAGGAATCTATAATGGGTATTGTTCTGAAAGTCAGGACTCTACAATGGAGAGTATTCTAAAGGGGTTGCATTCAGGATTCTAGATGTGGTAGTGTTTTAGAAAGAACAGGGTTCTGGAAAGCACAAGAATCTACATGCAATAATGTTTAGGATTTTAGAATGGACAGGATTCAGGAA
>PVJD01018979.1:0-12922 GCA_004026545.1 Mormoops blainvillei | reverse complement strand
TCTTTTGATTGGAGCATTTAATCCATTTACATTTAAGGTTATTATTCATAGGTACTTATGCATTTTTCCCTCTTTGTACCTGTGTTCCTCTCTCTCTCACTCTTTTTCTTCCTCTTCTTATAGCAGTCCCTTCAGCATCTCTTGCAGTGCTGGTTTGGTGGAGGTGTACTCTTTCAGTCTTCTTTTATCTGGGAAACTCCTTATTTCTCCTTCCATTTTAATTGGGAGCCTTGCCGGGTAGAGTAACCTTGGTTGCAGGCCTTTTCATTACTTGGAATATTTCTTGCCACTCCCTTCTGGCCTGTAGTGTTTCTGTGGAGAAATCAGCTGCTAGCATTAAGAGTGCTCCCTCATATGTTACTCCTTGTTTCTCCCTTGCTGCTTTTCGGGTTCTGTCTTTGTCTTTAAAACTTGGCATTTGAATTATGATGTGTGTTGGAGTAGGTCTGTTTGGGATCATCTCGATTGGGACTCTGTGCTTCCTGAACTTGCATGGCATTTTCCCTCTCCAGGTTTGGGAAGTTTTCTGTCATTTTTTAAAAAACAGTGTTTCTATTCCTTGCTGCTTTTCTTCTCCTTCTGTTATTCCTATGATTCAAATGTTGTTGAGTTTCATGTTGTCTTGCGTTCCCCTTCAGGTATCTTCATATTTTTTTAGTCTTTTTTTCATACAGCTGCTCTACCTGGGCATTTCTTTCTATCTTATCTTCCAGCTCACGAATTCGGTCCTCTGCTTCATCCAGCCTGCTTGTAATTCCTTCGAGTGTATTTTTTATTTCAGAAATTGTATTCTTCATTACTTCCTGGTTCTTGTTTAAGGTTTCTATTTCCTTTTTCATGCTGTTGTAGTTCTCATTCAGTTCCTTGTAGCTGCCTGTGAGTTCCTTGAGCATCCTTATCACCATTCTTTCGAATTCTATATCTGATAGTTTGCTTGCCTCCATTTCATTTAACTCTTTTAGTGGGGAGTCTTGTATTCCTTTCGATTGCTGGTTCATTCTTTGTCTCCCCATTTGTGGGGACTCTTTTTGTTTGGTTCTGTGATTCCTGGTGCTCTGCTTTGACAGCTGTCTTTGTAGTGTGAACTCCTGTAGTAGGAGTTCTGTGGGACTCAGTGGTGTGGTCTCTTTGATCTCCTTGTTGGGATGCTCTAGGTTTGCCTTTTCTTCCGTTTGTGTGGTGTCTCTTCTTGCACTTGGGCTTTTCCTGTTGGTGGCTCCTTTGTTCGTGGGCTCTCTCCTCCTGCAGGTTTACTGCTATTCACAACTTCCACCATATCTTGTACATGATCAGGGGCAGGGCAAAGGCAAAATGGAGTAAAACAGTGGGGGAGTGGTCTCTGGGAATTAAAGTACTAACAAGTAGGGAACAGATAGGAGATCCTTGGAGAACTACCATAATATGCGTGATAATTCCCCCAAGTAGCCATTTTTTATGAAAGATGAAAAGGAGATAAGATTCTTATGGGGGGGGCAGGGAGACTGTGAACTGACTCCAGAAAGCAGAACGCCTATGTGTTGTTAGATGATGAGATAGAGTGAGAGTAAGCGATAGAAACTTGGGGTAGTGTGGGAGAAAATAAAGTTAACCACAACAGTAATAATGTTCAAGAAGATAGCAAAAGGGGCCAAAACCCTGGTAGGGATTTGGAACAACAATAATAACATAAACAATATTTAATCTGAATAAAAAGAACAAAAATTAAAAGATCAAGAGCAGTGTGTTATTGGAATACAGGCTCAGTCTCAGAAATTAAAATGTAATAGGAAAGGTAGAACAGGAAAACTAGACAAACAAGGAAATTAAAGAAACAACCAAAACAAAGAAAACTAAACATAAGGAAGAAAAATTAAAAATTAAAAATTAAAATAACAAAAAACAAAACTATAAAATAGAAAATAAAATGTAAGTTCTGAAGGATATCAAAGTAAAATTTTTTTCTCAGTTGGTGTTAGCCTTCTGATCTCTCTCTGGATCTCTGTTTGGTCCTTTCATAGCTCCAGGTCTTGTCTTACACTTGCAAGAAAGGAAAAAAGAAAGAATAAATAAGTCTCCTGCTGACTTTAAACCCACCAAATGAGTTCTGCTCTCATCCTTGATGCCACAGTTAGACAGGAGTTGGGCTCCATTTCTTATTCTCTGTTTTGTTTTTTCTCTCCTGTGGCTCTGTGAGAATGGAGGGCTGTGTCTGGGATGCCATTTTCCCTGTTTCACAGCCTCTACCTGAGCCCTCAGAGCGCTGTAAGGCCCACACTGTCCTATGTGTCAGGCTGATACCTTCAGTCCCCCTCAGTGTGCAGCCCTTTGTTTAGTTCATGAGGTGCACCGAGTGAGAGCAGCTTGCACCCCTTCTCCTCTCTCTGTGCTGGCTTGGCAGCTGCACACGTGCAAAGTCTTTTTTGGGCAGTTTAGTTCCCCTATTAAATCAAGTCTCTCTGGGAACTGCTACCTCTTTGGCCCCAGTAACCCCTCTTTGAGCAGTTTCTGGGGCAACCTTATTTGGAGCAATTCACGCCCTTCCTTCTCCTTCTTCTCTGTCCTGACCATCCACTGCCACAGAGCACCAGAGGTTGTATGCCATCTTGCATAGCAGCTGAGAGCCTTTTTTCTTTTTTATTGAATTCCCCTTGTTTGAGGGCAACCTTTCCTAACAATTGCTGGGATTTTCACTCAGCCCAACTTTGACCAGTCTCAGTACTATCTGGGTCAGTCAGTCACAGGCTTTCTCTTCTCCCATCTCATGGTGTTGCCCAGCCCCCAAATTCCTCTACTATTGTCCCAGCAGGCAACCACTGTCTCAGCTGCGGTGTGCTGCCTGCTCTGTGTCTCCCACTGCCCAGTGACCAGGTTTCTACTGGTGCAGGTCTGTGAATTCCCTGCTTTGGGATGGGATGGAGCTGGCACATCACACTCACTGAGCCCGCTCTCCTCCAAAGCTCCTATGGTAGCCACGGTCCCTGGGATAGGGCCAGGGACCACCACAACTGCATCTGCCACCCAGAAACCAGGGACCTTCCCGACAGCCTACAAAACCTCCTTACCTTCTGTTTTCTATCATCCTCTGCCTGCTTGGAATATTTTTCTTTCCAACCCTTCACTTTCAGTCTGTGTAGGTCTTTTGTTCTGAGGTGGGTCTCTTGTAGACAGCATATGTGTGTGTCATGTTTTCTTATCCATTCACATACCCTGTGTCTTTTGATTGGAGCATTTAATCCATTTACCTTTAAGGTTTTTATTGATGGATATTTATTCATTTTTTCTCTTTATAACTGTGTTTCTCTCTTTCTCACTCTTTTTCTTCATCTTCTTAAAGCAGCCCCTTTAGTATATCTTGTAATGCTGGTTTGACAGAGATGTATTCTTTTAGCCTTCTTTTGTTTGGGAAACTCCCTATTTCATCTTCCATTTTAAATGAGAGCTTTGCTGGGAAGAGTAGTCTTGGTTGCAGGCCTTCCCTTTTCATTACTTGAAATATTTCTTGCCATTTCCTTCTCACTTGTAGTGTTTCTGTGGATTAGTCAGCTACTAGACTTATTGGAGCTCCCTTGTATGTTACTTCCTGCTTCTCCCTTGCTGCCTTTGAGATTCTCTCTTTGTGTTTGACTTTTGCCATTTTAATTATGATGTTTCTTAGAGTGGGCCTCTTTGGGTTCATCTTGATTTTAACCCCCTGTGCTTCCTGAACTTGCATAGCTTTTCCGCTCTCCAGGTTAGGGAAGTTTCTGTCATTATTTTTTCAAACAGGTTTTCTGTCCCTTGCTCCTTTTCTTCTCTTTCCGATATTCCTAAGATTCAAAATGTTGTGTTTTATGTTGCCCTCAAGTTCACTTAAGGTATCCTCATACTTTTTGAGTCTTTTTTCATGCTACTGTTCAACCTGAGTATATCTTTCTACCTTGTCTTCCAGCTCACTAATTCAGTCCTCTGCTTCATCCTACCCAATTGTGATTCCTCCTAGTGTATTTTTTATTTCAGATGTTGTATTCCTCATTTCTTCCTGGTTATTGTTAATAGTTTCTATTGCTTTTTTAATGCTGTTGTAGTTCCCACTCAGTTCCTTGTAGTTGTCACTGAGTTCCTTGAGTATCCTTATAAACATTCTTTTTAATTCTATGCCTGTAGTTTGCTTGCCTCCATTTCATTTAGCTCCTTTACTGCGGATTCTTCCATTCCTTTCAATTGTGGGTTCTTTCTTTGTCTCCCCATTTTATGTGACTCTTTTTGTTTGTTTCTGTGTTTCCAGATGCTCTGTTTTGGCAGCTGTGTTCATGGGGTGAACTTCTGTGGTAGGGCTATTGTGGGGCTCAGTGTTGTGGTCTATTTGATTTCCTTGTCTGGATGCTCTAGGGTTGCCCTTTCTTCCATTTGTGTGGGCTCTCTTGTTGTTCTTGGGTTTTACCTGTTGGTAGTTTCTTTGTTGGTGAGTTCTCCCCACCAGCAGGCTTACTGGTAGTCACAACTCCCACCTTGTCTTGTATGCACCCATTTTGAAGCTTCCTTTGCACACTTTGGCTTCCAAACTTCATATTAGCTAAGATTCTGCTGGCTGCTCACTTTGCTTTTCGGAAGATTGGCTAAGTGTCCAGTTGGGTTCAGGAGCAAGTGGGCTCAGCTCCCACCTTAATCACTACCATCTTCTCTCTCTCTGTTCCATTATTTTTATATGCATTATGAAATTCCCCATTTTTGCATTAAATAAACTTGGGAAAAGGTCAAGTTATATTTAGATAATTGGCACATTGTAGTGTAGGAGCCCCAAATCAGGGAGCTGTTAAGTGTTTGTGATATTAAAAAACAAACAAACAAAAAAAAACCCCGGAGGACTAGCAGATGTGAACATACTATTTATTATTCACACAATAGGGGAGTGGACCAATGGCAGTAGGTTGGTGCAAGAGAGGCTGCACCTCAGACTGGAGAAAGCCTGAGGTTTGTTATAAGGAGTCCCAGACAGAGGAGGCATGTGTCTTATGCATGACTCTAAACTACATGACCTCAGTGTATACATGCAGAGGGAAAAGGCCAAGAAGCAGTCACAGGACAAGAAGCCACTTCCAAATGGAGATAAGGAGGGCATTACAATCCATTGCCAAAACAATACACGCTCTTTCTGGCCAGGGACTCCCTGGCTAATCCTCATCACAGGTGGTGGGGGAGCTATGTATTGACCACTGCCCCCAAACACGTGTAGTTGGAAGGCAACAATTTTGATTTTTAAGAAGAAAAAGTGATGAAGTTAGAAAAAATTTTGGACTTTTCCAGTTACAATCTAGTTTCCCAGATTTAATAGAGTATTTCCAAAATGAAAATAAGATATACTGTAACTATTGCTCTGAAATTTCAAATAATATCATCCATTTCCATAGCCTTGCAGGAGCACTATTTTATTTTTAGTGCAAAATTATTGTTAAAAATGTAGTTTTGTGCAACTGATAGAACAACCTTTATATAAACTTTTATAAAAGATTATTAACTATTGTTTTATCACATGGACATACCCCAAATGCTTCTACCAATTCATTAGCAGCCATCAGTTCAAGATCCAATGCATTTGAAAATAAATCTTCTGTGATCTTGTTTTTAATGGTTCAACTGTCTAACACAATTGAGTAGAGGTTTGCACTGATATGTAATGGTTTAGGTCTGACTTCCATGTAGTATTACTATTAACATATCTTCAGACTGCTTCCCTCCACTAGTGTGAACAAGTATTTCCCCCAGTGTTAAAAGTCACTTCACAACACTTCATATAATGCACATTCACTGTTACATATATATCCAGTAAATCCAAGATTTGGGTACAAGTGGTGAGAAGCATGTTTTTTTGTGTTTTTGTTTTGTTTTACCTAAAACATTAATTTATCCAGAATGGCAGCTTTAACAGATAGTCACAATCCATTTTCTAAATCAGATTTTATGAAAACAAATCGAAAGTATCCTAGCTCTTTGTCAAAGACTACAGAAATATTGCAAGTGAATAGTAATGCTATACCTATTAAGTTGTTGCAATATTTGAGACACTATTTTCAAGTCTTATAAAAGATGCATTTTGTTTGCAGGTTTGTGAAGTTCTTGCAAACTAATATTGCAGGAACATTTTTGGTAAATTCTCAGGCATGTTTGCAAATATGGCACATGCATACATGTTAGGAAATATTTTCTTAATATTATCTTTTTAAAGAATGCTTGATGAAAAACATTCCACTGTTATAATACATAGTGCTCAGCTATTCATAAAGAAATATTTAATTATATTTTGTGTTTATACAGGTATTTCATACAGTACTTTGCTGTTCATAATGTGGCCATTTAATTTGATTTTATTGCACTATAAAAGTTTTAGTGATAACATGATTTAATTTGCTTAATATTTAGTATATTGCATAACTTTTGAACTCTTCACAAATTGCATTGGGAAAGGAAAACTTAGTTAATAGTTACTTAGTCTGACCCACCCCCAGAAAAGCACTATTGTTTTCATTTGGAATGGTTTTCTGTTCTATGAAGTGTTTTCAAATAAAGTTCCAAATCTACAATTCAGTTGAACATAAATCTGATGAGCTTTAAATGTAATTGAGTTCAACATCGCTTAGGGAAAAGATGTCAGTGGAGTTGGGGAATTTATGTCACACTACCTCCCAGGACCAAGCTGAAAATAAAAACAAAGAGGGGAACATTGACATGAAATAAACAACTGAAGACTACCTGAAGAAGAGATATTTAACCAAGGACAGGTAGAAACCACCTTGTGACTAGTACAAAGGGCAGGGATATGAAAGGAGTTGGCACAGCTTTCATGGGCAGGAGCCAAGGTGGTTGCACAACTGTGGGAGCTTCCACCAGAGAGGAGTGAAGCCTGGACCTCAGACTGGGCTACCAAGCACAGAACACCAATGTTGGGATCACCTGTCCATGCAGCATCCAGCAGTGAAAGGCCATGGGTTTTTTGCTCACAGGAGAAAGACAGAGCCTTCTGGAGAAAAGTCACCTTTTTTTCCCTTTATTTTGTTCTAAGGGGCCAACACACAGGTTTCATGTTCCCAGCCACTCACCTTTCGCTTAGGCGGAAGGAGGTCTGAGTGGTCAGCAGTCATGTGAGGAGAGTCCAGAGTGGGAGGCTTGGAGGAGAGGCATGGGGAGAACAGCTGCTGGTTCCTGGTGCTAGGATATAACACCATATTGCAGCACTACCTTTCTTGAGAAGAGCAAGCCCCTCCCAGGGGAAAAACAAGTACCCCACCCTCTGGGAAAACCACTCACCAGAGCCTCAGGAAGCCTCCAAGCCGTATGCTCTGGAATCCCACATGCCATGCCCCTTGAAATCTTGCTTGCCACACCCTGCATCCTTTAATTTTTTTTTCTGTCTTTCTCACTTTCCCCCAACCTGCATCTTATCCTCTGCTGAGGAAAAAGCAACATAGGCAGACTCAGGGGTGCTGTGCTAGAGACTGACTTTAAGGCATGGCCATTCTATATACTTTCCTGGAACCAGACTGGTGCATCTCTTTCCCCAGAGAGCACAGGAATACCCTCCCAGTTCCTGGCAGACTCAAAATCTGGGCTCTGAAGGCCCTACCTGCTATCCTACTAGGGATTTTGCCCTACTGAGTTCAGGGAAATAATCTGGGACAGACTTAGACATGTGAATGAACCTATCATTTTCCCTGAAGTCTGAGTGACACTTCCCAGAAGAGATCCAGGGTTTCTATCCTGATTCCACCAGAAGCCCTCTGAGAAACAGGTCAGCAGCTAGACTAAGGCTAAAGCAAGACAACAGGCAGAAGCAGGTTGAGGCAGTACTTGTGGTGCTTTCAGTCATTAGTGGACCCAACCTTAGGCCTTGTGCTCATAAATAGCCAGCAGTGCAGAGAGCAGTGAGGACCATACTGGATTCAGTCAAGTCTGAAGGAGACAGCCACAGACTGTGGGTCATTGGTAGGTCTGAACAGGTGGCTTAGAGCTAGACTGAGACAGTATCTGAAATTGGTTTACACCAGCTTCAGAAAACACCAGAGTCATATCCAGAAAGAGAACCCAGCAGGAAAGCACCAAACTATGCTGAGATGAATTTCACTTCATTCTTTTTCTTTATATGTGTTATTTTTACTTTTGCATAGCTTTTTAACATTTTTTACTTTTTCTTCAATTTTGTTCTTATTTTTTCACTATTTTTCATTTCACATCTCATATTTGACTTCCCTTTTCTTAATCCACTTTGCCCTTTCCTTCCCTTTCTTATTTTCATTTTAAATTTTATTTTTCCCTTTATTCAAATTTTTGTGGTGATTCCTCTCATCTAATCTTTATTATTTCTCCTCCCTCTACCCTCTAACAATCATTTTTCTTTTTTTTAGTCATCTCATGCTCTTTTTTTCTTTCTTATAATATTCTTATTCTCCTTCCACCTTCATTAATCTTTGTTTATTTGTTGTTGTTATTGCTGTTTTTGTTAGGGAGTATTTCTGCTTGTGTTTTCTGTGTTGTTTTATTGTATTCAGCCAGCACCTGTGCAACAGCGTAAAAGACATGGTGTGGGTTGAGACTCAGTTAACCAGCCAGAAGGGAGAACCCATCGACAAATGGGCCAACAAAAATTAAAAACCAAATGCAAAAGAAGAGTGCACATAAACTTCATTAAGGGCAAATGAGGAAACAAAGAAACAACCCATAATTGAAAGGAAAGAAGGAATCCCCAGAAAAAAGAGCTAAATGAAATTATCAGAATTAGGGTTCCAAGTAAAGATTATAAGGATGATCAAGAAACAGTGAGAATTACAAGAAACTTAGTGGGAACTACACCAGCATAGAAAAGGACATAGAAACTATGAGTAAGACCCAGGTGGAAATGAAGAATACAATAACTGAAATGAAGAATACACTGGAATTAAAATAAGGCTAGATGAAGCAGAAGATCAAATCAGCGATCTGGAAGACAAAGTAGAAAAAAACACCTAGTCAGAGCAATAAAATGAAAAAAAAAAGACTTAAAAAGAATGAAGATACTTTAAGGGAGCTTTGGAACGACATGAAACATAACAATAATAGCATCACAGAGATACACCTATAGGATTTTCTCTGTACACCATCATGTCACATGCTGATAATGACAGTATTACTTCCTCCTTTCCAATTTGAATGCCTTTTATTTCTTTTTCTTGTCTGATCACCTTGGCTAAGACTTCCAATACTATGTTAAATAAGAGTGATAAAAGCAGATGCCCTTGTCTCCTTCCTGATCTTAAGGGAAACACTTTTAGTTTTTGCCCATTAAGTATGATGTTGGAAGTAGGTTTCTTGTATATAGCCTTTATTATGTTTAGGTACGCTCTGTCTAGTCCCACTTTGCTGAGTGTTTTTATCAAATGGGTGCTGGATTTTTATCAAATGCTTTTTCAGCACTTTTTAAATCATTCTTTGGTGGGACTTTCCCTCTGGTTGGCTAATGGAGACTTACTTTGCCCACCACGTCTTGTATGCTATTGTGCAAGTGCGGCCAGAAAAGAACCATGGAGGCCACGAAACAAACCAACACCTGAAAAAATTACCCCCACCCATAATCACACTATCAATAGCATATGAGCCAGTATTATTAAGTGTGTAAAGAGATTAAGACTATTATAAGAAAGGAGAAATGAATATGAGATGATTAGCTGAAAGAACAATGCTTTTGAGAGGGTAGAGGGAGGAGCAATAATAAGAGTGGGGACCTGGGCAAGACAAAGAGATAAAGTAAAATTTACATCATAAATAAAAAACAGAATAAAGAATGTGGAACTGGGCAAGAGAAGGGATGCATAAAGTACTAGGTTTAAACAAAAAAAAATTTAAAATATTGTGAGAGAGGAGGGAAAGAACAAGAAAATAAGTAAATAAATTTAAAAAATAGGAACCAAATTGGATCCACCACAACACTATTAACAACAAATGAGCTAAGATTAATGTAGGTGGGATGGGAATAATAGGGAAAAAAGAAAGAAAGAAAAACTTAAGAGATATCTAGAGGAAAGGGAAGTGATTTTGAGATGATAGAGGGAGAAAGAATACTAAGAGTGAGAAATGAAAACCAGGCTAAGAAAGGGAAAAATTAAAAGTTGAGACAAAAAAAAAAAAACCCTAAAGGGCAGGAGGAAGGCAGTTGGAGTAGGAGAGGGAATGGTAACATCTGAGATTTGAAATACCAAAAATTGTGAAGATCTAGAGATAAAATTGCAGAATTGCAATGATGATACACTATCCATAACCAATGAGCAAAGATTGATAAAGGTGGAGAGAAAGCAAGGGTATTTTAAGAGCAGGAAAAAGAATGTGAGATATCCAATGACAAGAAAAATGGTTCTGAGAGGCTGGAGAGGGGAGAAATAGTAAGAGTGTGGAATGGAAACAACTCACAGCAAGAGAGAAAACAAAATTTAAATGAAAATAAGAAGAGGAAAGAAGAAGGTACAATGGGGTAAGAGAAGTGAGGAACAAAATATGAGATTTGAAATAAACTATAATATAAAATCTAGTGACTTGATATGCACAAACTTGAAGGACAAGAAATGAATGTTAAAAAGCTATGCAGGAGAGAAAACATCACAAATCATGAAGAAGACCGTAGGAGAATTTGCCTTGACAGCATTGAATATTTACCGCTGCTTTTTTTTTCTGGATCTGCCTCTGGTGATGTCAAATGGTGTCCTAGTCTGGCCTTAGGCAGCCTGTTCGAGGCTACCAGGGATCCACAGCCTATAGCTGACTCCTTCAGTTGTTAATGTAGTCACTTTTCACTCAGCAGTCAGGCTTAAGCACCACAGAAAAGGGCAGAATCCCTCTTGGGGATGGGGCTATTGCTTCCCCTCATGCTGATGCCATTTGGAAAGGAGTGGTTTGCCTGAGCAAGATGTCTGCTGTTGTATGGGGGATGACTCAGCACCAGGATCCCAGTGGCTGCTCTCTCAATTCTCTCCCCAAAGCCACCATCCCCAGTCTCTCCTCAAGCATCTCTAGTCCACTCTGCCCCCTCCCCTTTGCTGGAGCCCAGGGTAAGTGGCTGCAAATGAAATTTTATTCATTGGCTCCTAAAAAGGCTCTCAGTGACTCCAGCCATCTTTCCCTGGCAGAGAGAAGCCCTGCCACTTTTCACAGCTGGATGTCATCTGGGTTCTTTTCAGGCTCTGGTGCTGTAGGCTGGGGAGCCTGGCTTGGGGTTTAGACCCCACATTTCTCAGGGGGAACCCCCTGACTGCTGAAGTATTCCTCTGGTACTTCAACTGCCACCTGTGGGAGCCCAGCCTTCCCTCATGTCTCCTCTGCACTTCATACCAGTCTGATGTGGCAAAGCTGTTTCTTCTGTTTGTCTGTCTGTGCTTATGAGGCTTCTCTCCCACTATTGTTTATTTGTTTATTCCAGATGATTTCTCTACAATTTAATTGTAATTCCAGGTTGGACTTGGGTGGAGGTTAGTATAGCTTCCACTTAATCTTCTGCCATCTTGGATCCCCTTATCCCATGATGATTATTTCTTACAATTACTATCTCTCTGCTGAAATTGCCTATTTTTTTCTTTTATTTGTCTGCCTTTTATATTATATCTTTACAAACATTTTATTTTATCCTCTCCCAAGGACATTTTTTCCATTGTTTTTAGAGAGAGGATGGGGGAAAGGAAGAGAGAGAGAGAACCATTGATGCAAGAGAGAAGCATCATTGATAGCCTTCCTTACTTACATGCCTGGACTGGGGATCATTGCCTGGGGATTGTACGCATCCAGACAAGGACTGTACGTGCCCATGTCTGGACCATGAACAAACTCACAACCTAGGTATGTATGTTCCCTGACTGGGAATCAAATTCACAATCTTGGTTATGAGACAATGCTCCAAACAAATGAACCACTCCAACCAGGGCTCTATTATATCTTATTTTAAAATAAATATTTTTATTGTTTATGCTATTACAGTTGTCCCACTTTTTCCTCCTTCACCTTCCTTCAACCAGCCCACCCCTCATTTCCATAATATACCCCCTCACCATTATCCATGTCCATGGGTCCTTCATGTAGGTTCTTTGACTAATCTGTTCACCTCCTTTTAGTCAGGCCCCACCTCTACCCTCCCCACTTACCTCTGTCAGTCTGTTCCATACTTCTATGTCTCTGGTTCTATTTTTCTCATTTGTTTATTTTGTTCATTAGTTTCCCCTTAAAAGTGAGATAATATGGTATTTGTCCTTCACTGACTTATTTGTCCTTCACTGGCTTATTTCAATTAGCACAATAGTCTCCAGTTCCATCCATGCTGTTGCAAAAGGTAGGAATTTTTTCTTTATGCTCCATAGTATTCCATTGTGTATCCACTTGTACATCTTAGCACAGTTTTTTTTTTTTATCTGCTCATCTGCTGATGGGCACTTAGGCTGTTTCCAAATCATGGCTATTGTAAATAGTGCTGCTATGAACATGGGAGTGCATAAATTATTTTGAATTGGTGTTTCGGGATTCTTAGTGCATAATCCCAGCAATGGAATCACTGGGTCATAAGGTAGTTCCATTTTTAATATTTTTGAGGCAACTCCATACTGTTTTCCACAGTGGCTGCACCAGTCTGCATTCCCACCAACCGTGTACTAGGGTTCCCTTTTCTCCACAACCTCTCCAGCACCTGTTATTTGTTGATTTGTTTATGATGACCATTCTGGCTGGTGTGAAATGGTATCTCCTTGTGCTTTTAATTTGCATCTTTCTCATGGCTAGCGATGCTGAACATCCTTTCATTTGTGTCCAGGCACAGTGTATGTCCTCCTTGGAGAAGTGTCTATTCACATCCTTTGCCCATTTTTAAATTGGATTACTTATCTTCCTGGTGTGGAGTCATATAAGTTCTTTTTATATTTTGGAGAGCAAATCTTTATCCAATGTATCATACAGTAGGTTCCCTTTA
>PVJD01018978.1:0-12931 GCA_004026545.1 Mormoops blainvillei | reverse complement strand
ATTTCCTAACTTCACTTCAGAAGATAGAACGACACGGAATCCCTCTGGGTTTTGCGAGATAAACACTGCCCGGGACATCGGATCCCAAGGCATTCACTGTAATGCCACTGACAGAGACATAAACACAGGGCTTTCGTTGCCCAGGCCTGAGTACGACGTTTCCACAGCAGTCTTAGGCTACAAATCCCGTAGTAAATGGTTTGCATCCAATCTGTCCAACGGTTTGCCTCAGGGAAAGGAGGGTTCACATGGCCACTGCAGGGCAAAGAGGACACCACAGGCTCTGACTAAAATATATGTAAGCCAGACTAGAACCAACGTGTTTAGTTCACATTCCACTCTAGCCGGACCCTTCCAATGCAAAATGATAAGAAACATTCTCTCTTCGAGTGGCAACAAAAAATGTGAAAACTGACAGACTCAGCAGGCCAGAGATGCTATACTGTGGGCAGAAACCTCACCTGCTTCTTTTACTTCATTGCTGCTCCCTCAGGTGGTGTGAGTGTTGACAAGACTTCATGCGTCATGGGTTCCAGGAAGCTTGTGCTGGGACTGAGGAAAAAGAGAAGTGTCTCATCTTTTGAATAACCAAATAAACAAACACTTCTGAAGTATTTGCTTTTTATAAGGTGTATTGCTACAAACCATAGTAATTCGTTATTAATCCATTTTATAAATAAGAAAACAAAGAAAAAGCAGTTCTTCGAAGATCGGAGGCTTCCTTAAGTCTCCAGTTACGTGGCTCCTTGCTAGAAATGAAGTGGAAAATGGGAGAAGGATGCCCTGGTCAGCGTGGTTCAGTTGGTTGGAGCACTGTCCCATAAACCGAAGGGTCAGAGGTTCGATTCCTAGTCAGGGCTCATGCCTGGGTTGCCGGTTCGGTCCCCAAGCAGGGTGCATGTGAGGGGCAGCCAATCAGTCCTTCTCTCTAAAATCAATAATCATGTCCTCAGGTGAGGGTTTTAAAAAATGGATGAAGGACAATGATTATATTACAAAACCATTACCTGCACATCCAGCATATCCCACTTCCATCAACACTCACCAACCATCTCCCATGAACGCATCATCAGCTGGCTGCACACAAAGCATGGCGGGCTTACGGGAAGGGTGTTGGGTGGTAAGGCAGCAAGCAAGAAATAAACCCAGCAGTCAAGGGTCAGCTACTAGATGGGTGAAGCCGGGGCAGAATGCTCCTTAGGAGGTAATATTATCATGGCGTGGGACGGAGCCACATGTGAGAGGGCTAAGAAATTTGGATTGTAAACTTAGACTGTTTTTAAGCTGGGTAGTGACTTGTTTGTAGAACTGATGGAGTAAGAGTGGGGTGTGATAGGTAGACAGTGGGGAGTCCAGCCATGTGTTGGCAACCATCGTCAAGGGCATGAACAAGTGTGGAGGTGGCAGGACTAGAAAGATGATGTGGATGGTGGAAAAATAAAAGGAAGGGCAGGAAAGACTGGATAAGCTTGGGGAGGGCGGAGCCTGGCTCAGTGGCAGCGGAGTCCACATGCAGAGCCAGGACCCCGACCCAAATCCCCTAATCCTCAGGGCAGTGCCCCTTGAGGTGGGTCCCTTAGGCCTTACTTCCTGCTCGCCTCTCCCTGTCTTTGCCCATCACCAACCCTGAGGGCTCCATGGAGGCAAAAGCCCAGCTTAGGAAAGCTTTTAGTAAACATGGATTTCTAGATTAAAAACAAACACCCTCTTCATTCCAGTCCCCAGCCCCAAATATTTGATCCAGCCTCATAAAAATGATGAAAATATCACATGTAGAGGCTTCCTGTGGGAGCATTCTGGGAATCAGGTCATTTCCACCATAGCAGTGTTTTCTGTGTGTCTTTGGTCAAAAACATAGGGATGCTTCAGGGCTGTGGGACTACAAAAGAGTCTATACTTTTATCATAACTCTGTGAAAAGTACCTATGCACATGGATGAAGAAAAACAAGTTGTGTTATAGTATGGGATTGTAATTTTCAAGAACAGTTTATTATTAGTAGATGCTTGTTCAATAAATTAAAATTGGGATGAGGAGGTGTCAGAGAACGACCCTTGGTCTAAGAAAGGTGATTCTCCTGGCAGAAGACGCTCCCAGCCCTCAGTCTAATGTGCTACAAATGTCTGCTGTACTGAAGTATGGAGATGACGAGAAGTTCCGTATATTAAAGTAAATAGACTTCTAAAAATCTAACAAATAACTTTTTCCTCTCCCTCTCCAATTTCCATTTTCTTCCCCTCGCTCCTATTTTTTCAGACAACAAGGAAGTTTGGAGTTTGACAGAAAGAAAGCACCCTCCAAAGGTATAATATATTTTAGTGCCAGGTTAATACTTTCTTATTCCGAGGCCAGGAAGTACTGGATAGTCACTACCTGCTGCACTTGGGTCTTCTTTGGTTTCTTCTCACTTGTTTGAAAGACACAGAGAAAAATCCTTATTCATTAATCATATCAGTGTCTTCACTGAAATCTGAACCCAGATCCCCTAGGGGCCTTTGAAATACAGTGACTACCCGGCCTCCTTCTCACCCTCCTCGCTTAAACCCTGGGGTTCCCCGGGGAAGTCAACTAACTTACTTCAGGAGTAAAATCTACTTCTGCTTAGGGCATGGAAACCACAGATAAATAAGTTGCTAGAGAGAGCTGGGAGCCCAAACACTTGAAAAAGCACTTCAAAGTAAAGAAAATCTCTGGACCCATTTGCAGGACGGAAGGGAACATAAATCATCCTCTTATCACACGTTGGCCAACCAATCAACAGCTAAGCAGGGTCCTCTCTGTCCCCTTCCCAGATGTGGTCAAGGCACCAACCATGCTGGCCTCTATCAACCTCCTCTCCCAAGTAAAGTCAACTCCAGTGGTTTGGGCAAATTCTCCTGAGAAAATGTCTCTTACAATGTTACTCTTCTGAGATCTCTTAAAAGAGGATGAAAGGAACAGTGTCTGCTGTCTCCATCCTCAGATTTCATAGGTGTGCATGGCCTCTAGCCACCTGAGGGACTAAACTCTGAGTAACAAACGGGGACAAGCCGGGTCAGCAAAGTGGCACAGTGAGGCAACTTTACTTCTTTCATTTTTACCTCTTTCCATAAACTCATTCCAAAAACTCATCTGGCAGGAAAATCAAACTCCACTGCTGTTTCTACCCTGCCTCTGTCCCACTGACCCCACAGTGCTTCGAGATTACCATGGGAACCTTCTGGGTTTCAATTATGAGACCATTAAAAAGTGCCAATTATAAGACCTCAGGAGCGTTCCTGGGTAACCTGTTACACACCTCAAAATGGCCAAGCTCTTGCCTCAGAGTCACTTTAAGTTCAGAAAACAGGTCACCCAGATGTATTGAGCTTCCCTTCCCTCAATCCCCACCTCAGTCCAACAAGATGTACTTTAATATTGTCCATCCTGCCCTTGAGAAAATGGGGATTGATTTATTAGCTGTAACCAGAGGGATGAAAAAAACTATCACAGAGCTGGGCTGCCTGTTCAGGGCCCAGTTGTGGAATAAATCAGAAATGTACACACATTCAAGAATTTTGAAAATAATATTCCTTCGATGGCCAATGTCTGAAAAGTTCTGGGCAACAAAGAACTAGGTGACAAATGTGAGCTGGGTACAGGGAATTTGGAGGTGGCATGAGGGCCTGACACCAAAATATACTTTTCACTTAGTCCACTCAAAAGAGGTAACTCTGGGTCAAAAACTTATGTGAACCCATCTGAACTAGCTGGGAAGGGATGGGGGAGGGGCAAAACACCCCACCACACCCAGAAAGTGCCTGTTTAGGGTTGCTGGTGTGCGGTCTGGGTATTCTTAGCTCTACTGCCACATCTCTGGAGGGATACAACAACCATTGAAGTAACCCTGCCACTGCCATCGCCATCACCAAAACAAAGCTAAATAAAACAAATCCCCTGGGCTCCTTAAACTCCTCCAGGTCTGCCTACCGGCCACCCCTCAACATTCACCCATCACCTGGTAGAGCGCACTAACCTCCGGCACCCCGAGAGCTCCTAAGGCCTTCAAAAACCCAGCAGAAAATTCTTCCTGGGATCCCTGCCCCTTCCCACTTGTTCAAAGGTTCACTGCCCCACCTTCTCTCAGTTATACAAACAAAAACTCCAAGAGCACAACCCCAGGAGCACGCTGCGCGCCAACACACACACATACACAACCTCTCTTTTACCACTGTCCCGACCCCAAGGCACCTCTGGACACCCCACTTCAGCCTTGTCCTTTCCACCCTTCCAGCTAGGGATGTTCTTCTGGGGCTGTTTCGCTCCCGGACCGTTTGGTCCCTCTTGTTAGTCTTTTCCGTTTTAAACGCCAATACCATAAACCCTCACTCCCGAAAGAGACCAAAGGGGTGTTGGGTGGTTCTGTGTATTTGCCGGTCGCGCTGTGGTCTTCACCCCAGTGGCCTGGCGCACGGAGCCAGAGCACTGGTGTCAACCTTCGGGGGAAGTTTGGAAGGATGTCCCAGCGCTTTTTCCACTCTTGGAGCTTCCGGGAGCCACGGGCCAGACCGCACCCGCAGGGAACAAGATGTGGCGCCCCAGGCACCCCGCTGCCCGCCTCGTCCCAATTCCTCGGTCCCCGCGCCGGCGCGCCCATCCTTGGCAGCAGCCCCCGCCAGACCCGCGGGCCGAGCGCTCGGACTGGCTCCTATCGCCCGCGCGTCCCCATCAGCCACCCGCTGGCGTTTGCTTGGCGTCGCTGGCCTGCGGTCGCCTCCCGCCCCTTCTTCCCCCCAAACCAACAAATAAACACAACTTTTTATGAAAAGAAAACTTCAGCGACGTGACTCACCTCTGGTGCAGCCGGCTCCTGGGATGGGAGAGCCGGGGCCCGGGGGCCAGCGTGGTGGGCGCGGGGAGAGCCGCACAGCACCACGCCGCACCCACACACACAAATCGCACAGTGACACCCAGGAACACACCAAACGGGAGGCGGCCACAGCGGGAGCAACAAAGGAGCCCCAGACCCAGAAGGTGCCGGCCGCGGAGGGAGGGCGCGTGCGGGAGCTGCGAGCGCGGCGGGCGCGAGTGTGTGTGTCTGTGTGTGAGGCTGTGCGTGTGCGCGCGCGGCGGCCGCCACCGGCGGCCGGGCTCAGGGACCCAGCGGCAGGAAGCGCGGGCCGCTGCGGCGGCGCCGGCAGGAGGACAAGGCAGGGGACGCCGCGCCCAGCGCACCCGGTCGCTCCATATGGAAGAAGCTTTTTTGGATGACTGAACTCGCAAACAATTCCTTCTTTTGCTTCTCCTGCCTAGGAACCTCCCATTACCCCGCGAGGCGGAGGAAGAGGGGGCAGAGGAGGCGGGGAGGAGGGGGAGGAGCAAAACGAAGCAAAGAAAAAGTCTTGGAAAGGAAGCTGGAAAAAAAAGTCTCCCAAACTCAGTTTTTCTCCTAACACCTACTTTCTTTCTGTTGCGCCTTAGTCTTGCTCTTTCCCCCAGCTTCTCTTTCTTTCCCATACAAATGGGATGTCCTCTGCCTTTCTTCCACCCACCGGCTTCCCCTGAACCCCCATTTTCTCTTCAGCTTCACCTCCAATCCTCCTTGCTCCTCTCTCCCAGCCTCTTCGCCCCAAGCCTTTTTCGGACACCCTCCTCTCAATAGTCCCCTTCATTCTGCACATAAACCACTGAATAAAATCAGTAAAACCAAATTTGTTGTTACCCTCTCCCCCTCCAAAAAAGTTGGGTAGCGGCTATCGAGAAAATGATAAGGAAACCAGCCTGGGGGAAGCCCCAAGGCCACCTCCCCCGAGCCGCCGGATGGGTCGGGGAGGGAGGGTTTGCCGCGTCCTCTTTGACAGCGCCCTGCCCTGACCTCCATTCATCATCCCAGGATGGAGGAGCGAGGAAAAGGATGAGAGGGGGAGGGCGAAAGAGGGGTAGTGGCCCCAGAGAAAAGTTAGTTACCTCCTTGTGTCCATGTGTGTGTGTGTTAAACCCTCCCTTTAATACTGGGCAGGAAACATGCAGAATAGTGGTTCTCAAACTTGAGCTGCCATCAGAACCCCCTGGATGGTTTATTAAAACACTGATTGCTGGGCCCCAGCCGCAGAGTTTCTGATTCGGTGGGGTCTGAGGTAGGCCCCCTAGGAATTTTCATTCGTAGTGACTTCCCAGGTGCTGCTGCTGGTGGTGGTGGTCCAGAACCACATTTTAAAAACCACTTTTCCAGGGTATTGAGAAGCCAAACATGTGCTGAGTTGGTGGCACGTTGGGTCCCCTTCTTATTCTTTAGGAGTGAAACACACTGTGAAGGCTCATCCAGTCCATACCCTTGTACGACCACCGAGGAAACCAAGGCCCAGAAGGGTTAAGGCATTTGCTCAAAGTGAGCCTGGAGTTTGTGCCAAGAGTCGGGTGAGTGACGGCACTGCCTCCCTTCTGTGGCAGGATAACTGTGCTGGGAGTCAGGAAGCCGCTGTGAGACTTTGAGAAAGCCACTTAACTTTCTGGGCCTTGGCGTTGCTTTCTTCAGTTTCTCGTCAGTAAAAACACACACTTTATGCTGAATATATGATTTTAATCAAATCTGAATCAGACAATGTTCAAAAGGGCAACATAAATATATTTTGTTCAATATGTTGTACCATTTCCCCCCCCCACATGTATTTGGTAACTCAGGCAGGAACCAGTTTCTTTATTGATTTACTTTCAGCTCAGATGCCTGTCCCTGTAGCAAATGCATAAAGGGGGTGATCCATTTTCAACAAGCTGAAAGGGATTTTGAACTCCCTCTTTGAACTCTACACGTGTATTCTTCTCTCCTTTCTTCTCTAATTTCTTTCCTACCCACCTTCCTTCTCTTTTAATCTCCAACATTATTCCCGCAACATTCTCCGAAACCTATTTTTCTCCCCATTAGATTACCATGTTATCTTCTACCTTTTCATTGTCCTCTTTCTGAGGCACGATTCAAGACTACGAGGCCTGCGGTTCACCCTGGGTACAGATCTCTTCATTCTCCAAGGGACTGGGTCAGCCAGCCCTCCACTGCCGTGAAAACACCCCCTTGTCCCAGAGCCCCATGAAGGGGATCCACCTGTCTGGTTTTCAAAGATAACTCCAGGTACCGCTCCCGCTGGCAATGATGGATTCCAATGAGAACACGATGCACGAAGTTCTTATATTGATTCTTCAGTATTCCTGTATATGCTATTCGTTACTCAACATGTCAAAGATGTTCTTACCACTTCGCATTGTCCTCTTCCTAGCAATTTCTCCCGGGACTCTCCATTCCCTCTAGTCTGGCTTTTGGGTCTCGCCCTGGGCCCTGTGTCAAGGAGTCAGAGCTCAGCAGAAAATGAAGACGAATGCAGTCCTCATCAGCACAATTTAGCCAGGAGAAATTCACGTGGTTACTCTTCTTTACCATACAGTTTAGACAATGCAGATCACAGCTTAATGTGAGAGGGCTTAATTATGCACACAGTTGGCACTTCATGTAACATATCTTATTGTTTTTATGTCTCTTTGTATTAGCACAATTGTGTTTATTATTATTACTCCTGCAAAGAACATTGTATCTCTGAACTCTCTCCCTTTGCCTGGAGCAAGTCCCTTGCTTAATTCTCCCTTCCCCTCTCTAGCTCGAGTTTGGGCTATGGTAAGGTGTTGTCTGCTACTCTCTGCTGTGTTGTCCATGATCTCCTCCTGGCATCTTACCATCCCGGGGGCTTTCTGAGCCTCCATCAAGAGGGAAGCATTTAACATGGAAGTGATCCTCACATTTAGTATGTTTGGGGGGAAGCAGGGACTGCAGTTCTAACGAGCCACTACATCACTGAAGGCCATGCAGAGTGAATGGGAAGGGATCCTAGTGACTGACGTGAAGGGAGGGGTGTTCCCTCTCAGTGTGCTACACACACTGTCCCTCTATCATATAAACAGGGAGCTGGGTTGTAAAGGCTGTCTGGAGAGGACTGTACTGAGAAAATTACTAAGGTGTAGACAAAGAGAATAATTTTCCTTCTGTTTTAATATAAATCTGTTCTACCCAAAGGAGCGGGGTTGGGGGACTGAGTAAAAATGATGAAGGAATTAAGAAGTACAAATTGGCAGTTACAAAATAGTCATGGGGGTGTAAAAGTACAGCATTGGGAATATAGTCAATAATATTGTGTTGGGTTGGCCAAAAAGTTCATTTAGTTTCTTCCGTGCAATGGCTCTAGTAGTGCTTGGTTGTCTTTAACTTAATTGGAAACGATTTTGTTAGGTCGTATTGTGACAGCTGTCATATCAGTGTGCATTTTTTAAAAACTTATCAAAACTGGTGAGTTTTTGTGCAACCATTTTAATATCGAAGATGGAAGAAGATACCCAACATTTTTGGAGTATCATGCTTTATTATTTCAAGAAAGGTAAAAACACAACTGAAATGCAAAAAGAGATTTGTGCAGTGTGTGGAGAAGGTGTTATGACTGATTGAACATGTTAAAAGTGGTTTGCGAAGTTTCTCAGTACTATGGACATTTTGTTCTAATAACTCTTTGCTGTGGGGCTGTCTTATGCAGTGGAAGATGTTTAGCAGCACCTCTGGCCTCTGCCCACTAGAAGCCAATAGCGGGAGATAGCCGACATACTCAACATATCCAAATCAAAAAGTTATTGGTGAAAATGAAAAATGTGTCTTTTATTTTATGGAAAAGGCTAAATGGACTTTTTGGCCAATCCAATAATAACTGTATGGTGCCAGGTGGGCATATCAAAGGGAACACTTTGTAAGTATATGATTGTCTAATTACTATGCTGTGTACCTGAATCTAATACAAAGTAATATTGTATGTAAACTAACTAAAAAATAAAATTAAAAAAAATTACAAATACATCTGTCCTGGTGTGCGTGTGTATATATGTATGTGTGTGTGTATACATTTTTTCCTGATTATAAAATATGTTCATTGAAAAAAAATTAGAAAATACAGAAACCACAAAGGAGGGGAAAAATCACCTTAAACCCACTGCCCAGGGATGCCACTGTTACTAGATTAAAGTGATTTTTCTAGTCATTTTCTCTCTTATTTTTGTTTCTCATTAATACAAATACACACTTTATCTACACTGAGTATATGAGTCTAATTGATCAGAATTGGAAGATGTTTTAAAGGGCAACATAAACAGAAAAATATTCAATATTTTGTACTATTTTTTTTCTTATACATTCAGTGCTTTAGACAGGAGCCAGTTTCTTCATTGGTTTATCTGGTACTTGCATATTTTTCAAAATTATATTCATTGTACAGTATATACAAGTTGTTATCCTACTTTTTAAATTTAATATTCTAATGTGATTATTTTCCCCATGTCATTAACTCTTCTCCAAAGTTCAACTTTAACAGCAGTGTAGTATTCCATCAAAAAGAAAGATAGTTATTTATTTTTTTATTTTTATTTTTTAATCCTCACCCAAAGATATATTTATTGATTTTAGAGAGAGAATAATGGGCAGAGAGAGAGAGAGAGAGAGAGAGAGAGAGACATCGGTGTGAGAGAGAAATATCAATTGACTGCCTCCTGTACCTGTCCCGCCTGGGATCCACAGCCCAGGTGTGTGCCCCGACTGGAAATTGAACCAGCAGCCTGTTGGGGTACAGGATGATGCTCCACCCAGCTGAACCCCCCGGCTAGGATGAGATTGTTATTTATTTAACCATCCTTCTATTGTCATATATTTAAATCATTTCCCTTTTTGTTACAATCACGCATTGCAGTTGACTAAGCATCTTATCGTAAACCTTTATTTCGAATTCTGATGATTTCCTAAGGGTGAATTCCTGAGTAAGAGTTTTGGATCAACGGGTATAACATTTTAAAGATTTGTGGTTGGTATTGCAGATTGTCCTCTAGTGGCTCCAGTGTACACTTTCATCCCTGGGATCTCAATGGCTACGAGATCACCAAACACAAGGCCCCAAGTGGAGTCTTCATTGAATTATCTAGTTTGGATAACTTTACTGACTAGATAAAGAAAACAACTGCTAAATATTCACTACAGTGGAGACAACACCCAGGAGGGAAGAGTTAAACAGTAATTGCTGACGATGTGAGCTCTATTGTATTTATGATCTCATTTAACCTCTCCAACAACCCTCTGAGAAGTAAGCTAACTTTTTTTGAGCACCCATCTCTCCCAGCCTCTGCGCTGGATTCTGCGTGCACATTCAGTCTTGAATCCCCTCAGTAACCCTTTGCTGTAGGCTTGAGTATCTCCATTTTACAGATATGGAAAATTAAGTAGCTGGTCTAAGTTCCTCAGCAACTTAAGTGGTTGTACTAATTCCAAAACCAGGGGTTTTCCAGTCCAAAACATTTTTTCCCAGCAACTGTTTCATGAGTTACAGGCTGGTGGGGTAATGATTTAGAAGATGCTTGAATTTTGTCAAGCCATTAAGGAGCCTTTAATGGGTTCCCCAATGACTGTTGTTCTAAAGGGCATCCAAGTACATTTGCAGAACTACAATAACTCACTAATTGTAATTAATAGAAGAGTCCAAAGATTGTATACCTTAGGAGAATGCAGTTTTAGTGTATGAGTTAAGATTAAAGGCTAGATATTAAAATTCACATTACTAACAGTAATTAGTAAATTGACTTCTGTGTATATTCCTATTCTCATAACTAAGGTCTGGATAAAGACTTTTTATCTTGATCAGAGGTACTAGAAATAAAATATTTGTGAATCCAACTTCTGAGGTTCAAATTCTGGCTGTTGAATGTATAAAGTTTACATTTATTAAGGCAATATTTGACTACATTTGAAAAATAAATGCAAAAATTAATTCATTAATTTATTATTTGAAAACTTTGCCCTCATTTTTTCCTTTAGTGGGCCATTAACTAGCTATCTGAGCTGGTCTACCTCCCCGTGCCAGGCGTCACAACCGCTGCTGGAGAAGTTGCTCCAAAATATTTGATGACTGGGTGAAGGATGACAAATGAAAGTGTAAGATTGACCTCTGCAACAATTAGTAAACAATGCAAGACAGCATGTAATTAAACCCTAAATTGCATGGTTCAGGCAGAATTACAGGCGAGTCTTGTACAAGGCCATCAATGCCTTACAAGTTAAGCTGGCTGGGTCTGACTTGACTAGCCCGGGGCCAACTCAGGTGTTCCTACAGGCCATGTGTTCTGTTGACTTTAAGAGATCAGTCTGTAGATCCCTTAGAGGCTGCCCACAGACCGAGGGTACCCTAGGGAAGGATGACATAAAAAAGCAAGATTGTGGAATCAAGACTGGGTTTGGATCCAGCCTTGTCGAAGCTGCATGACCTTGAACACTCTGAATCCATTTCTTCGCCTGTAAAAATTAGAAATAATATATATTAACTCCATCTCTCATATATGAATCTTACTAGGTTACCTGGTACAAAACGATACCAGCTGTTTACCGCCAGCGCTTATTCTGATTGGTCAGTTCCCATGCTATGCACATTTGGCGGGCACTCCAAGTTAGTTATTTAGTAAAAATTTTGAGTCAAAGGTGAAGCTAGAACAGGGAAATGGAAAATAGGATAATACGAGACCATTTCTGTGACCCATACTGCATGCTTGATTTTTGCACGCTCCTTAAGTACAAGACAGAATCTGTTGACGCTGATTTTAAGAGACTGCACTAGTCCAAGATAGCGTCAGACTCTCTGAGGCTAGCGCAGGCCCCATTCAGTGCCCCATGAAACTCCTGCCCAACAACCTCCATCTGTGCCCCCAATCCCCTCATGTGTTAGGCTGAGAAGCTCGGATTCTGGAGCTGCTCAGCCTCCAGCGTTTGATATTGCGCGGTTGACGGCAGCAGAGGGCAGCGGGTGAGAGACTCCAGATGAAAGCAGAACTCAAAGAGAACTGGACCTCAGTGCTTTGATACCAAACTCAGTGGGTAACAGCCTCCGTTAAATTTGTTCAGTCAGCCATTTAAGAGGGAAGGAGTTTCTCACACAGCCTGTAAGGGTTTTAGCGATGGGATGCTTCCACGAAGGGGGATTGATGTTCCGGGGACTGAGCAGGGCAAAATAAAATGCCAAAAACTGCCCTTGCAAGCTTAGAGACAGGTAATGTGCTGGCTTGTTTTGCTCCCAAAATATTGTGGGTTTTTTCCCTCTTAATGAGGTACCGGGGATTTACTGGGACTTTTGGTCTTAACAACAGAAAATGACTATGCCCCACCCTAACTCTACTCCACCCCAGTTCTTTGGGTTCTTCCCTCAGGGGCAAGGCCCTGAAGAAGGGAGGGGAGTAGGGAGGAAGACAGATGCTGGGGCTGGCAGTGTTGTGGGAGCCTCCCACTCAGAAACCAGTTTCACATTGTTTGCCTTCTACTGGTTGGATTCATCAACTAAGAAATGCATTCACTTGAGACTTGGTGGGTCCAATCTGAGAAGCGTCTAACCTACGAACCTCTGCCTGAAATAAGGAAGGACTAAGAAAATGAATCACAAGGCCCACTGATTTTCTCATTCCTAAAAACAAAAATAAAAAAAAAATAAACTCCATAAACCTTAACTTTTTTCTCCAGGAGAGATGAAGACGGGATCAGTCATGTCACTACCTAAGAAACTATGCCAGAGAAGCGGTGGCAAGCAAGAACACATGTGAGCTGAGACTCCAGGCCTCCTGTACATTCCCCTTTGTCTGGTTAAACTTCATTTACAAAACAGAAATTCAAAGATAGAATTTCAAAATGGCAGTCGCAGAAATTAAAACCAAGCCACGAGCCCTTCTGAGTGCAGGGCTCTGTGTAACTGCCCTGGCTGCGTGCCCATGAAGCTGCCTGAACACATCAAACTCCAAACAACCTGAAACTGTAACCTTCTGCTCTCCTTGGGACCGGGAGCCTCTCCTTTCCCCTCCAGTGGGGCCTAGCAATGATGGTGTGGAACAGTGACACTTCCTTATGTGACCCCTCCTCAGGGAATACGAGT